>CM041637.1:50570504-50689344 GCA_023333625.1 Bothriochloa decipiens | reverse complement strand
AGTTATCTCCATCTGACGGAAGATCAGGGAATCACGTCCCCATCAGAAGCGGACCATCAAGGAGGCGTGGGATGCAGTCAAGGTGTTGCGGATCAGGGACGAATGCGCGTGCGACACTAGCGGGCAGCAACTCCGCCAGGAATTCGGGGCCCTCTCCTTCAAGGAGGGCGAAAGCGTCACCGAGTTCGGGATCCGCATCACGACGCTCGCCACCAACCTCCGCACCCTCGGGGACAACATCACGGACACCGAGGTAGTAAAGAAGTTGTTGCAAGTGGTCCCAGACCAGCTATCCAAAGCAGCAGTCTCCCTTGAGATCTTCCTCGACTTAAACTCGGTCTCAATCGAGGAAGTCATCGGGCGGCTACGCGTATTCGAGGACCGCAGCAAGCCCAAGGAGGTCACGGACGCCATGGGGCGCCTGATGCTCTATGAGGAGGATTGGGAGGAGTGTCGCACGACCTGCCGTGAGCAGGAGAGCTCCGATGGCAGCGGTGGCTCCGGCAATCGAGGAAGCGAGGAGGGCGCGGCCGCAGTCGAGGTGGCTCAAGCTCCTCGTCGCGAGATGGCCAAACCAGTGAAACCGGGAACGCCGGTGGCAGCCGCCCACCCCCGAGTGAGCACTGCAAGAATTGCGGCAAGAAGGGCCATTGGGCCAAGGACTGCTGCGGGAAGAAGAAGGTCGCGGCACATGTCGCGTAGGCTGAGGAGAATGAGGAACATGCCTTCATGTACATCGAGGCGGAGACGGAGATCGAGGCGGGGGTTGTCCGCAAGAACAAATCTCCATCATTCGAGGCCCCCGTCAAAACTCTCGAGGCCCAGGTGTGTCCGCGCGGACATCCGTCGCTCTGAAGGGGGTCGTCCGTGTGGGTGAAAGTCCGTCACTCGAGGTTCGAGCAAGTCTGTGCGAAGATCCGTCCCTCCAACGGGGGGTCGTCCGCGTGGGCAAATGTCCATCATTCGAGGCCCCCATCAAATCTCACTCGAGGGTCGACCGCGTGAGACGCACTCAGTCACCCCGACGGGGGGTCATCCGTAGGAGCGAACTTCCGTCACCCGAGGCCCCCTCGAATCTCCCCTGGACCCTCCGTCTGATCTGAGCCATCCGTCTCAGCCGCAGCCACCGCTTGCCGTCGATCCGCAACCGAGCATCCACCTCGTCGAGCGCAAGGTTCTTCTCCACCTCAGCGAGGAGGACAAGGAGGTTGTGGGACCACACCACTGGGTGCTCAACACCGGTGCGACGAACCACATGACGGGGATCCAGAGCGTCTTCGCTGAGCTCAACACCGCCGTCACTGGTACCGTTCGGTTCGGTGATGGGTCGGTGGTCAACATTGAGGGAAAGGGGACCATCCTCTTCGCCTGTAAGTCCGATGAGCACCACCGGCTCGATGGGGTCTACTACATGCCACGGCTCACCACCAACATTGTGAGTCTCGGTCAGATGGACGAGGATAGCTTCAAGGTCGATATTGAGGCCGGCATCCTGCACCTCTATGATCTGCAACTCCAACTGCTTGCTAAGGTAAAGCGTTCCTTAAGCAGGCTCTACTTCCTCGACATGAAGGTTGTTGCCCCGGTGTGTCTCACTGCCTGCACCATCGACGTCACTTGGAGGTGGCACGAGCGGTTCAGGCACATCAACTTCCAGTCGCTGAGGAAGTTGGGGCGCGAGGACATGGTGCGTGGACTGCCTGCCATCAACCACATGGAGCAGGTGTGTGAAGACTGCACTCTGGCGAAGCAGAAGCGCACAGCCTTCCCTCTGTGGCCCAGGATCATCTCGAGCTGGTCCACAGCGACCTCTACGGCCTGATCTCGCCACCAACACCGACGGGAACACCTACTTCCTGCTGCTCGTCGACGACATGAGTTGCTATATGTGGCTCACTCTTCTGCGCTCCAAGGTGGATGCACCAGTGGCCATCATGGCATTCCAGGCTCCAGTCGAGCGCGAGTGCAGAAAGAAGCAGAAGGTGATCCGTACTGATCATGGTGGTGAGTTTGCCTTGGTGGAGTTTGGTGCATATTGCGTAGGTGAAGGCATCCAGCGACACTACTCGACGCCGTACACACCTCAGCAGAACGACGTCGTTGAGCGTCAAAACCAGATGGTGGTAGCCATGGCCAGAAGCATCCTTCGAGCCCGAGCCATGCTTGGGCACTTCTGGGGAGAAGCTATCCACACAGCCATGTTCCTGCTCAATCGAGCACCGACAAGCGCGCTCAAGGGCCAGACCCCATACCAGGCATGGTATGACAAGAAGCCACCCGTGCACTTCCTCAAGGTGTTCGGGTGTGTTGCCTACATCAAGCACGTGCGTCCACATCTGAGCAAGCTCAAAGACCATGGGCTCAAGGTCGTCTTCATCGGGTACAAGGAAGGCTCCAAGGCGTACCGCTTCTACGACCCCATTGCCTAGCGCATGCACGTCTACCGCAACGCCACCTTCGACGAGGGCGTGCGCTGGGACTCGGCAGGCTCCTCAGATGAGAGTTTCGAGCCCATCTTCACTGTCACGGAGCACGACGTGCCGGGGGCCAGTGCCTCGAGGCCGACCCAACACCCTTCGAGGCTGACCCAGCACCCCTCGAGGCCGTTCCATCTCCCCTCGAGGCCGACTAGGCCACCTCGACTCCACCTCGACCTCAAGCCACCTCGACACCACCTCGGACCTCGACTGGACCGCAGATTGAGTTCGTGACACCCCTCACCACCGACCCGAACCTTGACACGTATGACGATGGGAAAGGTCAGCGCCGGTACAGGACCCTCGACAGCATCCTCAGCGTAGCTGCTACACCTAGACTAGGGCAACTCGACACCGAGGAGGGGGAGTTGCACACGGTGAGCCACACCATGAGTGTGGAGGAGCCATAGTCGCTCAAGGAAGCTGACGATGACCCCAATTGGGTTGCCCCGATGGAGGAGGAGATGAAGTCAATCCGCGACAACCAAACATGGTCGTTGGTCGAGCTTCCACGAGGACACCACGCCATTGGCTTGAAGTGGGTGTACAAGGACAAGCGCGATGAGAACGGCAACATTGCCAAGTACAAGGCGTGCCTCATCGCCAAGGGGTACGTGCAGCGACCTGACGTCGACTTTGAGGAGGTGTGCGCCCCGATGGCTCGACTGGAGTCGGTGCGACTGGTCCTCGCCATTGCTGCTCACTTCGGCTGGGGCGTTCACCACATGGATGTCAAATCGGCATTCCTGAACGACGAGCTCTAGGAAGAGGTGTACGTGCAACAACCTCCCCGCTTCATCGACGGCAAGCACAAGCACAAGGTGTTGCGCCTCCACAAGGCCCTCTATGGGCTCCGCAAGTCGAGCCTAGAACCAGAAGCTCGATGCCGAGCTGATGGGTCTCGAGTTCACTCGTTGTGTGAATGAGCATGGTCTGTACACTCGAGGGAGTGGGTTCGAGCGCTTGATCGTGGGCGTCTACGTCGACGACCTCATCATCACAAGAGGCAATGCTGGCACCGTGGAGAGGTTCAAGAAGCAGATGCTGGGTACATTCCGCATGAGCGATCTCGGGCTCATCTCCTACTACTTGGGGCTCGAGGTCACCCAAGGCACCCGTGGCATCACACTGTGACAGAGCGCCTACGCCACCAAGATCCTTGAGAAGGCTGGGCTGGCTGGCTGCAATGCAAGCGCCACCCCATGGAGATGAAGTTGAAGCTGCTGAAGGATGGCTCAACCCTGACTGTCGACGCCACGGAGTACAGTAGTCTCATCGGGAGTTTGAGGTACCTATGCAACTAGAGAACCGACTTGGCCTATTCAGTTGGGTACCTCAACAGGTTCATGGAAGCGCCGCGTTAAGAACACCTCGCAGCGGTCAAGGGTGTCCTCCGCTATGTTGCGTGCACGGTGCAGTAGGGGCTGCACTATCACCTAGGCAAGAAGAATGGAGGAGTCCCAAAGCTGGTGGGCTATTCCAATAGTGACCTCGCCGAAGACATCAACGACTGGAAGAGCACCGGCGGACTCATCTTCTTCCTTGTAGGTGGGCCGGTTGCATGGCAGTCGGCGAAGCAGAAGGTGGTCGCCTTGTCTTCCTACGAGGCAGAGTACATCGCGGCTGCTGGAGCTGCATGTGAGGCAATTTGGCTGGCACGCTTGCTGGCTGAGCTTGTCAGAGGAGTGGCCCTCGTACCCAAGCTCAAGGTGGACAACAAGTCCGCCATCGCACTGATGAAGAATCCTGTGCATGATGACCAGAGTAAGCACATTGATGTAAAGGACCACTTTATTCGGGAATGCTGTGACAGGAAGCTGATCGACGTCGAGTTCGTCGGCATTGAGCTGCAGCTGGGCGACATTCTCACAAAGGCGCTCGGACGTACTCGGTTCCAGGAGCTTCGAGGTGAGATCGGCATGAAAAGTTTAGTCTAGATGCTCTAGGACTTAGGAGGAGATTGTTTGAATAAGTCCGGAGCATGCTAATTGTAGAAGGTAGAAGATAATTAGTAAGTAGAGATTTGCGGCATGGCCCAGGTTGTTGGGATGACAACAATTGATCACGATCATGCCGTGATTGATTTAGTGATTTACTTAACATTTATAAACCATGTAATCCCCTATAAATAGTCCATGACATTCAATAGAAAGTAAGCCACATTAGCAGCAATAAAATACTACCTCTCGAGTCTTCTACTCTGTTCTTGTCTTGAGGCTCCCTCTCTCTCTCGCAGAGATCGGAGTTCTAACAATTCCTACTAACCAGTTCATTTGCAGATTCAGTATCTCCACGTACATGGAAACCGAGTCACCAACCATCAGACCAAGCCGGTGGATCCGAATAACACCGACAGAAAACCCCTTGGATCCAGCAGCTGCAGCAGCTGACAACTTGCTTGGCCCATCAATTGCGTAACCTTGACTTCGGATCATGACAGCCAACAATGCCTTATCTGTATACTCAAGTTCCTATGTATAATTATGTACTGAGTTGTGTACTCATGTAGCAGCAGTCCGCTGTGTCCCTCACATCTCTGCAGACATAAATACCACGTATGATAACCCTATTAATCTTAAGTTAATCCAAATTCCTATAGATCAGCATCCGAGTCCAAACACCAACACGGCATGCCATTCCAGCTGCGTACCATGGTAGGATAATCCAAACTCCTATCCATCAGCTTCCAAGTCCAACCACTAACACGGTGCGCGATGGCGCGCCGATGCACAGTACTTCTTCAACGTCGGGTCGTCGGCGTCACCCAGCCGCCAGGATACGACCCCACGTGAGTTTTCGTGTTCGTCGACGCCAACCTGCAAGTCGCCTTAACCCCAATGCTTGGCTAGCTAGCTAGTAGCTAGGATCCTAGATGCGCACCTATATATATCCCTGCCACATTCTGCTTCTTTGTCGAGTGATGACGGCACTCAGTAAAGCTTGATATACACTCAGTAAAGGCTTTGTCGAGTGCCGCACTCGGTAAAGAGCTATCGGCAAAGAAAAAATGATGCCAAAGGCCGGTACTCGGCAAACATAAAAATTTTAAAAAACTAAAAATAATAGAAAAAATTTAATTGGGGAAGGGACCCACTGGCCAGCCCCGATAAGCCTCGACCCACGGTTTTTTCCTAGGATTTTTGCACACTTGCAGCGATGGGGTTTCGAATTGACCTCTCTCTCGCGTGTTTTCTGCATTAACCACTGCACTACCCATCACATGTGTTTATAAATAGTTTTAGTTCCCAGCATATTATATTAAACCGAATATAAATTGCTTTTTTGATGCCATAAATGATTTCAAATCAAAAAGTTATCGACTATAGTTTTATAAATTCGTTTAGGAAGTTTTTCCATCCGAGGTCGTTTATAATATTTGAATTTCAAATTTGAAAAATTTAAACGTAGGTTTAGCATGGCAAGATAAACTCAAATAAAAAAGTTGTCAACTACAACCTTTCATAACTTTTCAAGATCTATAAATCTTATTTTGGGTGTTTTTTCATCCGAGGTTATTTAAAAAATTCATATTTTGAATTTTTAAAATTCAAACGTAGTTTAACATGGCAAAGGTGAACTCAAATAAAAAAATTTTACCTGTAGTATTTCATAACTTCTCAAGATTTTGGTTGTTTAACCATTTGTTCATCCAACGTGATCGTTCTTACACAATTCATAATTCTCATATAATCCTCTTTAATAGTTTTCATAAAACTTTGTGAAAAGACATAGAATTTATGAATAACTTTACTATCAATTTGTCAAATGAAGAAATAATCAATACAAACTTTGTAAATCTTAAAATGTTATAAAAGTTTATAGTAGAAAACTTTTTTATTTGAGTTAATTTAGTATCTCAAAATGTATTTTTAAAAATCTCTTTGCCGAGTGCCATGAGCTTGGCACTCGGCAAAGACCTCTTTGCCGAGTGCGGGACTTTCTTTGCCAAGTGCCTGAGATTTAGCACTCGGCAAAGAATATACGCTCCAAAAAGTCATGATTTCCGATAGTGATAGATAAATAAAAAAGATATGTATGCGCAAACGACACAATGTACAATTTAGAGTGGAGTAGCTGCTCCAACCCCTCCAATCGTCCGAGCCGATATACAAATATACATTGTCATTGTCAAAATAGTAGTTAAGAAAAAAAACTATGGAGTGGCCCATGGCGTGCACTTAAACACGCTAAATGAAGCGGTTCGTATATAGTGTTTGTCTTTCGCCAAATACATATATAAATGTTATGAATTTATTTGCACGGCAGTTATTTGAGCCCCAGCCCAAGCCCTCGACACCTCCGTTCATTTTAATTACCTTTTCAAAACTAACCATTGTACCCACCCCTCCTCCTTCGCTCTGTTCCATATATAGCCCGCTCACACTCTTCCACCACCCTACCATTACCCCCTCTGGCTTTCCACAGCCACCCTGTCCGACACGCGCTCTCTCATGAGAGCAGAGATCCCTCCACTAGTCACGTCGACCTTCGTGGACTGGAGTAGAGCAGCCTCCAATCCGTGGTGGCAGCGGCCGGATCCATGGCCTCACACTGCAATCAGGTGTGGCGGCTGCCTCTGAGGTGGATCCAATAGTGGATTAAAATGGATGATATCAGCCATACTACCGCAGTCCGCAGCGGGTGTCGCCACCAGAGATGGCGCAAGCCCCAACAGCAGCCACATCTCAAATTGCTGCTGCCTTTCCTCACAAAAAAATTTGTTGCTACCTTCTTGCTAGATATTCCAGGGTAATCCAAAACTCGTGCTTCTTCATTTATGTCGTGTTCATACATAGGAGACAATGGTTTTATTTTAGAAAGCGGCACGTACATTTATCTTAATGACTGTAAATTATTTTAGGCTACAAAATATTTCAAAAGGCACTTAATAAATATGCTTTTCTCTGAAAATAGATTTACAGATGCTGCAAATGAAATTTAAAAGTTATTAACAGAGCTAGGCATTCTAAGTGCCTGTCTCCAAAAAACTATTAACAGAGGCAGATGTCTTGAGACCGTCCCTGAAAATAGTTGAATTACAAACTAATTTATAATATTTTGATATGATGTTCGATGAAGACAAACTTTATATTAAAATTGTATATCGTTGTGCGGTCTACAACATTATAGTCGACAAGTTTTTTATTGAAACCGTTAGTCTAAAAATATTACTTCAAAATTACAATTTTTCAAATTTAAAATTTTGAAACAAACTTGCATTGGATGTAGACATGGTTTATACCAAATTTATAGTTCGCAATATATTCTATAACATGTATTTGAAATTTTTTTTACTAGAAACTATTTAGAGTCCCAATTGTAACCACTCGCCTACTCACTAGATAGCACAATTAACATAGGCACCATCCACTACTCGATTCATATCCTTTGCCCAGTGCCTACGGCTTTGTCTAGTACCGCACTCGGCAAAGGGCACTCAGAAAAAAATTTATCGACAAAGGTGTCTTTGCCGAGTGTTATTTGTCGGGCACTCGGCAAAGAAAAGGCGCCGTCACGGTGCTGGTGTCGTTGACAGCCGCTTTGCCGAGCGCATCAGACACGACACTTGACAAAGATTTTTTTTTATTTTGAGAAATTCTTTGCCGAGTGTCCCGTGGCAAGGCACTCGGGAAAGGATTTTTTATTCTTTTCATATTTTCTTGAAAATTCTTTCCTGAGTGCCCCATTTGCCGAGTGTTAGGCATCATTAAACTTGAGCAAAGATTTTTATTTTTTTAAAAAAAATCTTTGCCGATTGTCGTGCTCATGGTACTCAACAAACCTATAACTTTTGGTGAGTGCTACTGCACTTGGCAAAATGGCTAAAAACTGCATTTTTTGTTTTATAGATTCCATCCAAAAAAGCAACACATATATATGGCAACAATCATAGGTATATCACAATCATTACCAACATCACAGATATATCACAAACATCACATGTCTCACAATATACCACAATAAGTTCAAGAAATCCATCATTCACAGCCCAAGTTCACAATTTCATCACCATTCACAAGTTCATTATCACAAGTCCATCACACTCAAGTGCATCACGATTCACAAGTTCCTTACCTCTAGTTCAGTTATACTACTACCATTGATCCCCAAGGGGCGAAATGCGACTGTTGTGAAGGAAAATCTCCGTCATTCGAAGGTGCATGAGCTGGATCATTCGAACCCGTCGACTGAGGCTGCACGTACAAAGGAAAAGAGATTGCATGTGAGACATAATTACTTGGATAGTTAATCTAGAAAGGTAGAGCAAAGCACAAGCGAAAGCAATAAACATTTATATAAGATATCACATGTGAAGATGTCCTGGTCTGTATGCATTGTATGTGATAACATGCACGAATCCTTCTCAAATTTTATCACAACCTCCACATATGACATGTCGACAAGTTTCATGATTTTCGGACTTTATTTGCATTTTATAGAGTTTAAAAACAATTTGCACTCAAGTTCGTGGTCATTTTTTGTGAATAAGATGTTCAAAATTTCGGGTCCATTCCTTGATGTGGCCTCATCACACTACACTCAATAACATAAATATTATTTTTTTAATCACTAAATTTCAATATTCGGTGCATGTTCAGTTTAAATTTATATTTTCTAAAAGAATTGATTAAATGAAATTAATTAACTAAATATAGCAAAAATCCATAAAAATATACCAAACTGTAACATGGAGTACATGGTGTTGTAGGAGGGCTGCACAAAAAATTAGAGGCCAAAAGAGGGGAAAATAAAAAAACCAGTTTTTGCCGAGTGCCAGCTGCTTGACGCTCGGCAAAAAATCGGTTTGCCAAGTGCCCAACACGCACACGGCAAACCTAGATTGCAGGCTTACCTGACGCCATATTTTGCCGAGTGCCAGGCTTTGCCGAGAGCCTGACGGCCTTTGCCGAGTGTTTAGTTTTTGCCATTGCCGAGTGTTTGGCTTTTGCCGAGAGACTGACACTTCTTTGCTGAAGTTTTTTCTTACCATGTGCGCCACTCGAAAAAATAGCTTTTTGCCTGAGTGCGTGGGCAAAAAACCTGCGTCCAGTAGTGTCCTCTCCGCCACGACCAGCCTCGATCTTCTATCCTATCTCCACGAGCTCCAATCATAACCTGCGTCCAGTAGTGTCCTCTCCGCCACGACCAGCCTCTTCTATCCTATCTCCACGAGCTCCAATCATATTTCCGCTGCGCCCCTCCTTCTATCATGTGTGCTTCTACTGCTCTATTAACAACGATTTTTAGAAAGAGCAGTGGCTGTTCTTTTGGACACAGCTGCTCCTGTAGTACTGCCTGCCAAAGTAGCTGCCTCTGGGCGCAGTCTAAGCGCTCGATCTCTTTGTAACTTGAGCGTCCGTATCGATCTCAACAGCGGCAGGCCACCAGCAGCGTGCCTCGCATGTACACGCCAGCAGCACGTATGAATAATAAAAAAGGTGGTAACAAGTGAGGAAATATAGGCCCGTGCCGTGCTATCCTCTTAAATTCTTTGTTTGGTAATGCATGGTCCATGTGGACATATATCGGCTTTATGCCTTGTTCGTACATAAATAATTGACAAAATATAATATAATTTTAATTTATCAACGTATGAAGTAATGTATATACTTGCTGAGATGAATGGAAGTACGCAATAGCTTAAGTATCTTAAGAGTTAGGACTATCGTAGATGTACGAAGAAACATGATATATGGGTTTGCCACATGCCGGCCCGTTTCATGTATCATGCTTTGGCATCAGATAGGTTTGATTGGCATATTAGATCATTTAGACGAACAGTAGTTTGGCCATGGAAGCTGTAGGAATGAAACAATTACATTATCATAATGAGATTACTTTAGTTATTTTATGAACTAGTATACAGAAAACAGAATAAACGACGGTTCATTTCTTCGTGTTCACAACGGGAGGGAGAGAGAGAGAGAGAGAGAGAGAGAGAGAGAGAAGAGAGAGAGAGAGAGAGAGAGAGAGATTACATCAAAAGACAAGGCCATAACCTTTGAGTTTCTCTTCCACAATGTAATCCAACTTGCTGCCCATCTCAGCACTAATATAATTCACCCAGTCTCCCACCTTACCTTTCCTAAAGTATGCAGATTTTTTAGCAGCAAATTGACCCCTTTGAACAACATCAGTTTCACTATTGTTCAAGCTACTAAGCATCTTGAAGCTGCATAACCTAACCACCTCCTCCACAATCCCGGCCTCTTCTTCTTCATGGGTGAATGGCGCACCGAGGAAAGATGCAAGTGTCTTGACAAACTTTGCCGGCTCTAGCATCATATCTTCATACTTTAGGAAAAGAACTCTATTGGGCTTTGTAATGCTTTCTTTCCAATATTCGAGGCAGTGATCCCAGAAAGGCCCAAAAGGAGAAATGCCCTCACAAAACTTGTTGAATGCAACATTAATGTCGTTGTTTCCTCTAATTATCTTATTTGTATAGTGCCACCTCGACACGAATGCATCCTTAGGATCTCGGCAAATGTATATAATTCGGCAACCATGGATGCCTATGGACTGTGGGAGCAGTGAAAAGGGCATGTGGGTGGCAAGGATCCTTGGAGATGGGAGTGTCTCGATGCAGGTGAGGTCTCCATTCAAAGGGATTTCAACATCTATGGTCATAACAAGTTCTTGGGGATGGCGAGTGAGGAGTGGGTGGTTCCTAAAATCATAGTGGAAGCGATTCGTGATCGTATATGCGAGAGCCTTCAACCAGGTAGTGCCACACTTTGGGTTTGTGGCAATGAAAATGTCGTCGGGGCGAGCCTTAAATCTCACCTGGAGAAGCAAAATCCTGTCAAGAAATTGCTGTCGAAACCAGAAGTTCTTGTAGAGAACTAGGGGCGGCTCCGACAACGCCTCGCTGCTTGCTGGATGTTTAGTAGCATCTGTACCATGGCTTTCAGATGCCATGGCTTCAGATGAGCTACTTGTGGTGCTTATTATTAGCTCCTCCTTGGCTTGCGACATAGCTTAGCGACTGTAAAGTTTGCAGTCTCTTGTTGGCATGGGTTGGATATATAGACGAGAAGTGTATGTACAAGGGGAGCATATAGGGTCTCGAGCATATAAATAGCTGATAGATGCACCGGAACCTTCTAGCGAATTAACCAGCAAGATATTTGAACGACCCTGCTAACAACTCCTTCGACCGAGATGAGTATATTTAAGATATCGTACGTGATTATTTAAATAAAAGATCACTCATGCTCAATGGAGATGCGTTACCAACCATGCTCAATCATTTCGATCGCAAGCAGGTCTCTTGGAGAAATATACGAAAATGTCTGATGGAATGTCACTATCGTTTTCTTCTTTTTTTGCAATTATTAGCTCAATTTCAAACAGCACTTGGTGCCATCTATCTGTCTTACTTTTGATCTGCCACGTTCTGCAATTATTAGTCACTACTCCCTCCGTATTGGATTAAGTGCATTCTGGCTTTTGGTTGGTGTCCCTAAATAGTGTGTGATTGGCTGATTGATATTTTCTTCTTATTTTGTATAAGTAAACATAGATTGCTTCCTTTAATCATGTAAAATAAGATCAGATTTAATTATATTAGGAAGTTAAGTGAGGGGTATATGCGGCCATTGCCATCTCTTTTATTTTGTCTGACAATAACCATAATGCACTTTTATCTAGGATGGAGGGAGTGCTCTCTTATTCACTTCCTTTCCTTTTTTGTTTTATATGTTTTTCACAAATTTAAATCAAACTTTGTGATATGAATCGCGATATACGACCTGATTTTCCAGATGCCATATGTGTCTCCTTGCCCTATGTTTTTCTTACGATGTGATTTTTTTATTTCCCATTATACTTTCGCCGGATTTTTTTAGAATTACACATTACAACGCCTAAAACATGCATACACATTCACCTCTATGAACACGCGTAAGGATTGAGCCGGTACATCTAGAGATTCCTGAAGTCACCACTGGTGCCTCATTGTCGACGGGATTGTCGCTCACCACTTAATGCGTAACACCAAAAAATCATAGAAAAATCCTAAAAAAGGTGTAAGCAACAGGATTTGAACCCTGGTGGGTAGGGTCCCAATGGAGCAGTTCGGGTGAGATTTCATATGATGCTTTCTTCTTCCGTCTCCAGCTCAGAGTTAGGGCCTTAATTACAAGGAGATGGGGTTTATTCTTTTTGGGCTTATAACGACTGGCCTGAGGGAGTCTAGCCGGATTGGAGGCTATTTTGCCCGACTCGGTTAATTGATTAACGGAGACGGTCGCCTTATAACGCCTTCCTTGCTTAATCAATAAAAACAAAAAATATTATCTATTTTGTAACGCCTGCCTCTTCTGTCAATGAGCCCATTCCCGAGCCTGCCGACGAGCCCATTCTCGGGCCACTAGATAGCCAGATCTGCACCCCCGTCTTAGCACGCCATGCTGCTCACTGTGAGGAAGAAGGGATCTGCTATCGCCCGCTGTGCCACACGTTGGAGCCGTTTCCAGTTGTGGCCAGCCTCGTCCTTGCCGGATCTAGGAAGGTTGGCGTCCTCCTCGTCTCCACGCCGTTGAGGGAGGCACGCTGGTAGTTGTCCAAGCCCAGCCCCTCCTAGAAGGCGCGCCACCCTAGTCTGAGCACCACAACCACCACCGAAAGAGAGGAAGAGAGTCGGGGCCCATCCCAAGATCGGGTGCAAACTCTTTGCATGTTTGATGGTGATTTTGGGGTCACCAGCCTAAAGTTTTACGTGAAATTATTTTACGGCTTCCATTCGACTTATGTTTGCTGTTTCTGGTCCTTCAATTTTAGACTTGTCTAGACTCTGGATTGTAGGGAGAAAACCTCAAAAATTTGTGAACCAAAAAAAAATTTCTCTAGAGTCAGCTCCTTCATCCAAGCTAGTAGCCTTGTTGAAACATCTCAACACATCTCAAATGTCATAGGTGCTGAGTATTATTTGAAAGGGCGGTAGAGGTGAAGGAGGGAGGGGCAATCACTGTTGGCAGAGATCAAATACTCCCGCGTCCCAAAATATATGATGCTTTTAAATTTTAGACATCTCGCTTGATCGTTCAAATTATTTAATTTTTTTATAAATATATCTATTTTGTTTAGACTTATATTATTTGATCATTTGAGAATTTTTAGTACATATTTAGTTATTTTATAATTTTTATAACTAAGAGGATTTCCCGTACGTTGCTATGGGTGTGTAGTACACATTTTTTTAATCTCAGTAGAGTTGTATTTATTTGCATAGAGAAAATCTCTATAAAATTTTATTGAATTGTATAGAGAATTACCGTAACTTGGTGGAGAGATTAGTTTCACGTAGTATCGTTGCCTCTTCCACTCTTCGAGTCTTATGGCGGCGGGACCTTTGAATGATGTGTTGCAAGATCGTGCTAGAGAATTAGTAGCAGGGTATATTTTTATTAGAGATATACATAAATTAAAAAAAACTAGTAGTTAGATTGAAAGTTCCAAAGGTCATTTATTTTGGAAGTGGTTCACGAGACATGGAGATGACTAAAGACGTGACGTGCTACCAACCACACTCAAAACTACCGGCAGCCTTTTCGAAATAGACGAAGATATCTGGTCAAATGCCAAGATCGTTTTTCTGTTTCTCTTTGGAATTATTAGATAATTTGCAAACAGGACGTGGCTATCGATGGTGACTTTCTTCCTACCAGTTCTTAATTCCAGGTCACAGAAAACAGGCCATTATTACTCCTCTTTTTCTGAAAGAATTAATTCTTAAAGAAAAATTGTCCAACAATAAGTCGATTCTTGAATTGAAGGATAAGGGCTTATTTTAATATTACTAGTGGGTGCGGCACGTGCCGCACGTGCATAATTAAAATATAATATTGTCAATTTGAAACATACGTACATGAGATTACTTACTCAGTTCATTAGATCAATGCATATGGTAAACATGTTAATTAAAATAAACCAGCTACAAGTGTCAATGTTGTGATGCTTATGCAATAAGCAAGACAATGTGGCTTCTTTGAAACAATATTCACGGCAAGACAATAAGATGTTATTTATACCGAACAAAATGTGAGTCAATATATTTTGGTCTGATACTCAGCCTTTTAAAGTGCTGTAATAATACTTTTACATAAATGGTTTACATTTAAAAATAAAAATATAAGAAAGATATTTGACTATCTCTAAATCTGAGTATTTTTGATACATCTAATGAGGTCCCGAACTCCATTGTGCACGTTATCTTCGCATTTATTTTCGTCGATAGTCAATAGCTGTCCCAAGAAATGGTTCCGGATATGGTAGGGTTCCTGTTTGTATTATAATAATTAACGTATAAGCATTCATAAAAATAAGGAAAATTATAATAATATATAAAATGGAAAGGTAATAGGATATTAATGTATTTTTACCTTTAATAATTGTGGAATCTATAGTTTTTCATCTTTCCATGCAGACATGAACATTGCAACGAGATAACCAGATAATTCCCTGATGATACAAATATTAGTCAAGTTAAAATGAACCTATCAATCTGAAATCTAAAATCCAAATATATTGTTTGTCAAAATCGAACAAGTCAAGTAATTGTAATCATAACCAAATAAAAGAAGCTTACCTGTTGTTAACCGGAATATCTGCTACAATAATTTGACGCCATAAGGAAATATCTTCGTTCCATTCAGATCTTGCCATGCCTTTTTGTAAGTATTCAGAAATGCATTGGAGTTTCTTCATATATTTTGTATTTGGATTGTAATTGGAATATGGATTAGGAGTATTAGGGTCCAAAATGTATACTACTTTTCTTTCTGGGTTCAATATGAACAAGATGAAGGCACCGTTCACTTGAGTTGGTATAAGAATCTGCAAAATACTAATAGTTAAAACAAATTTAAACAAAATATCATTATGAGTCATATGTAAGTGATCTTACCGATTTGCATCTTGGAACATTGTATTCAATGCCAGGCCATTTACGTATGGACTCCTTTAATTGTCCCACATCTAACTTTTTATGGTAGTTTGGATGTCGTCCAAAATCAATAATCATCTAACATATTAAATTAGCGTTACAAATTAGTTATAGAAAACATTGACTGTAACTTATTGAGTACATACTAACAGAGAAAATGTTAGATAATCATACCCAAAATTGCAAGTCTAGAAAATGCTTAGATACTGGTCCATTGATTTTCTTCATTTGCTGGATGTAATCAGACATGTTTTTTCGTATGAACAAATTGAAACATTCATGGTCCATGGGCTCATTGTCCTTTAATATGTGTTGTAGTTTCTGAAGAGTCAAGCTAATGGAATATGGCTTGGAGCTTTGTATCCATATTTTGCTGTAAAGGATGAGAAAAATGATGTTATTAATATACTGGAAATTTACTTTCAGTTCTACAAATAAATATTGATTAAAAATAAAAACTTACTTTAAGGTGTTTGCACAAGTAATTGATCTGATATAGTCACAAAGGCAGCTTATTAACTGAGGTCCACCTATGTTTGAAAGAACAAACATCAAGGACTGGTACTTTATTTCGATTGATGACAAATCTGATGATTTGAATTCCTTTTAGATATTTAGATTTGGATTTTCCAAAATGGTAATATCACTGATATTATCTTCAGTGGTATGACTATGTTCATCATTCTGAATCATTGCTGCTGCTGTGTTTGTTTTCCAACATAATAGTACACTCGCTAGCTTATACCTGAAAAGGTTAATATTTTCCTGCCTGGTAATAACCGATATTACCACATGTCCAGTAATTTAATAGGTTATCTACTTATTATACTCACTTAAGGAAAACAATAAATTTACCTGGCAAATTTGTTGAGAAAGTGTTTCTCCCGTCCAGTATTCCATGAACTTGAGCATTAATAGACCACATGATGAACTACAAAGTTATAAAACAATGGTTTTTTAAAAAAAATCTAGACACATACAATATAATTTTATAGTCTATTATACATACATGTCTTTCTGAATTGATTCTCTTAGTTGTTCTTTGATTGTCCATTTAGTGATGTCTAGACTTTTTCTAATTTTGGACCACATTTTCCTTTTTTACAATAATATTTAAATGAGATTGCAGACCTTCCAGCTGTACAAATATAAAGTATTATTATTATTAGTGGTCATAATAATAAATAAGGAGGATCAATGTATAACATTTAAATAAAGTGTAATTCTTTACTGTAGTTCTCAGGTCATCTCGATTGAATTCCCAGCACAATGAGTCAAGAACTTGTATCTCATATCTTTTTGCATGAACAACAGCTAAATACCAATGTGTGCCCTTGATATTTATTAGAAGTAGAATCTAATGAAGACAATATATTAGTCTCTGATATCTAAGAAAAAATACAAATACAAATACAAATATATTAACGACAAAAAATGAAAATGAAAATAATGGAAATGTATGTTACCATGTCAGGACTTAGATAATTTTCATCCATCTTTGTAATGAAGCTTCCACCTTCATCTACTCCAGTTTTGTCATCCCGTTTTAACAGTTCAGAGTTAATAGGATTCTCAAAGTATATCTTAATCCCATTTCTAACTTGTAGATGTGCTTGTTCCTTTAAGCAACAGATATATGCACTTATATCCTACAAAAGAAATATTAAAATAACAATAAGATTATACTATTTACAAAAAAAATAATTATTATTTATATTAGATAGAGATTTCAAAGCACTTTGGTACACTTACATCGCTGTTCAGATATTTAACTGGGTCTAGAAGACATGACAATTGGTCTTGATTGACAAAAATATCATCTATCTTCACAAGTATATCATTGGGCAAAGATGTCTCTAGTATTATTTGAGCACAGAAATCATTGTCGGTCATTGTATAGTCTGCAAGTAAAATAAAATTTTATATATATCTAACTGAAAATTAAACAACATTGCGGCACTATATGTAACAATATTATTAAATACCTTGTGGAAGTTCATCATACGTTTGGGCAGAAGACCTTATTTCTTCGTTTTGAACATTTGAATCAATGAGAGTACCCAAATTAGTCTGCAATAATGGTCATATAACTTTATGATTTATGCTTTTCTCGTTGAATAGATCCCTATAACATAAATTATCTTTTTCTGAGGACATATAATATATATATTTTTAGGTAACATCTATTCTTTTGTCACACCAATCAATGTTTACAAATAAATTAATCTCATATTTTATAAGTCATAATATTGTCTTATTGTTCTTGTGGTACCTGATGTTGTATGTGGTCAGCAGCACGGCGAAGCCTTCGTGGTCAGTGAGCCTTCTTGTCTATCTGTTTTGTTGCTGAGAGTGTTGATCCATTGTTGCTTGTGTTTGTTTTCCAACATAATAGTATGCCGGCTAACTTGTACCTAAAATTATTAATATTTTCCTACATGGTAACAGTCATATATAATTATCACACATGTCTAGTAATTTAATAGGTTATCAACTTATTATATATTTGCCTAAGAAAAAGCAACATATGCACCTGTGTAATATGTCCAGAAAGTGCATCTCCAGTCCATAAATTTGAGCATGAATAGACCACACGATGCTCTGCAAATTTATTATAGAACATTGAGTAATAAAAAAGGAAAATCTATACATTATCGTTTTATAGTTTGTTATAGATACCCGTCTTTTGGATTGGTTCTTCTAATTGTTCTTTGACTGTCCATGTAGTGACGTTTAGGTCTTGCTAGTTGTGGACCATATTTTCTTTTTTCATAATAATGTTTAAGTGAGATTGTAGACCTTCCGGCTGTAGAAATATATAATATTAGTAGTAATAATAATAATTTATGATAATATAATAATAAAGAATAAATAAGGAAAGAATATAAAATCAGGATCAATGTAAAACATTTAAATAAAGTGTAATGCAATCATAACTTACTGTAGTTTTGAGGTCATCTCGATTGAGTTTCCAACATACTGAGTCCAGAACTTGTATCTTACATTTTTTTGCGTGAACAACAGCTAAATATCAATGTGTGTCCTTGATATTTATTGGAAGTAGAATCTAACGAAGACAACCAATTATTAGATCTTAGATATCCAAACATACAATTATAGATTATAAATATATTAATTAAATTAAAAAATAGAATATGAAAACGTATGTTACCATATCATGGCTTAGATAATTTTCAACGATCTTTGTGACGAAGCTTCCATCTTCATCTACCCTAAGTTTTGCGTTCCATTTTAGTAGTTCAGAGTCAATTGGATTCTCGAAGTACACCTTAACCCCATTTCTAACTTGTAGAGTTGCTTGTTCCTTTAAACAACAGACATATGCACTTATAACCTGGAAAAGAAATATTGAAATAATAATAAGATTATACTATTCTATGATATTATTATAGTATACTATTTATAGAACAGAGAAATATTTGTATTAGAAGATAGAGATATTTTTAAAGCACATTGGTACACTTACATCGCCGTTCAAATATTCAACCGGGTCTAGAAGACATGATAATTGATCTTGATTGACAAAAATATCATCTATCTTCACAAGTATATCAGTGGCCAAAGATGTCTGTATTTTTTCTTGAGCAAAGAAATCCTTGTTGGTCATTGTATAATCTGCAAGTAAAACTATTCTTTTAAATATAACTTAAAATATTAAACAAATTGTGAAAAACTATATGCAACAACATAATTACATACCTTGTGGAAGTTCATCATACGTTTGGTCATTTTTGAACTGCTGTTCAATTTCTTTTGGATGATTATTGTCAATCATGTGTTCATTTGCAGAAGGCTTTTTTCCCTTCTGAGTTTTGAACATTTGATAGAAAAAAGATAGAAAGATAGAAAAAAGATAGAAAAAGATAGAAAAAATCAAAATTTACAATTCATAAAGTAATTTCTTCAAATACCATGAAAAGAAACACGAGAAATAATAAATAACATTAACTTGTCTTATGTTTTATGGTTTCCTTGCTTCCTATGATTGATGCCTTTTTTTTTAGAGAATATATAATATATTTATAGCTGTCTATGTTTTTGTCGTACTTGTTAGTGTTTATAAATAAATCAATAACTAAAACACTGTTGGTGCGACATACCTCAAGTTGAACGCGGTCAGCAGCAGGTCGACGTGTGCGTGGTTGGCGAGGGTGCTGATTCCACTGGTTGTCTGTCGCTGTGTGTTTGCCTGGTGAGGGCGCTGACTCCTCGTGTCCTTTGTTGTTACACATGGTTGACGAGGGCGCTGATGCCCTGCAGCATATACTGTTGCGCTTGGGGTTGGCTGCTATTCCCCGCGTCGTCTTTGGCTCGGTGCTTGTTTTTGTCGTTTGCTATTCTGTGGGGCTGACGATGGTCCTGATTCCTTACGTTGTCTATTGCTTACATTCTGGTTAGGGAGTGTGCTTCCCCGTGTTCTCTTTCGCTTCATGTTTGACTGGGAAGTGTCTTGCGAGTGTGCATGGCGAAGGCGCTCAGGCTATACTCAATATATCAATAGAAATCATTCTTTGATTAGTGAAAATGTCACACTAAAATTAACGGGCACAAGATTCTAGCACTTTGAGCAACAAAAACTACAGGCCTGCAATCTCTTATTGAAAAGCATGTATTGACACAGATATACATTACTGCACACAAGATTCTAGCACTTTCGGGACGCCAGCGCTTCGTGTGACGAGACGGCGCTAGGGCAGTGACGGTTGTTGTCGGCGACTGTACTGTACTGTACTCCGGCGATTGGGAACTGTCTGGTGGTGAGCGAGCACTCGAAAGCGCAGCGGAAAGTGTCGGGGCCGTCGCGGTTAGTACATGGCGTGGCGAAAAAGATCGTCACGAAGTTACGCGACTGGTTGGACAGCCGAAACCGAAGACGGCAGTTTCCGTAATCCACAAACCGTCAAAGCAGTCTAATCTAGTATGCATGCACAACTGACGTGGGAAACTAAACCATGGCAACCGCAACAAGCGATCCGTTCGTAGAATATATGCATGTAATATATATATATATATATATATATATATATATATATATATATATATATATATATTACATGCATAGATGCATGTACGTGATTGAATTGAGATAATATATGCAGTTATACAATCATATATATATATAAATTTACTATATATGGGTGGGAGTAGTATTTATCAGGATGTATGTATATACGTGAAATAAATAAAAGATGGCCAGATAACTCTCGTGAAAAAACGGCTCAATGTTGTTTTATAGGTTAGCCGCTTGCGTATATATATTGGGCTTGTTTGTCCGTAGTATACTATATATACACACATATTTTGTGCGAATAAAGTATGGGTGCATACTTTAGATGAGTATATATATACGTGTATACTTGTTTATAGCATGAAGAAAATATGTACACTGTCCACATAGGTTTTTTGTGGGAACGGACACATATATTTTCATTATAAGGTGTACTTATTATTCCTACTTTTCAAGAGGAGTATATGCTACTTTTTTTTTATCAAAAAATTATTTATATTATTTTTTGAAAGAACAATTTATATATCATATATACTTGGCTGCTCTCATGTATCTGCGCACCAACACAAGAGCCCACCTTGTAGGCCAACTAAAGGCGAATTATGATGGGCTTGGCTCTTACATGGTAAGGTGACCAGGCGCGACGTAGCGGCGTTGGCGGCGTTTGGGAGATGAAGTGGAGCTGTCACTATGCACAATGGCCGCATCTTGATGGTACTGGGTGACCTCTCGCTGAGGGTGTCGAGATCGTCAAATCCGCACGGCATGTCAGCGTGCAATGGTGGCGAGAGGCAGCAATGGCAAGGTAGCCATGGATGTAAAGGGCTGATCTCAATTTTATCTCCCTACCCAGTACTTCTTCACTGCAGTTTTACCCATACAATCATTTTTTTTAATTTCATATTATGATTTACAACACTTCCTGATCTTTTAGTATTTGATCTTGTTATAATGTTTTATATATATTTTTGGTTGTTTTCCATTGGAGTTCACTGGGGAAATTCTAAAAACATGATTGATATATCCATGTAACAATCGAAGCAAAAAAAAAAAAAAAAAAGTGCTGATGAAAAAAAGTGTAAAAATGGTACGGTGGTAATGGTACCAGATAGACATAAGGCAACATGGATCAACATGTTATTAACTAACAATCCAAGATACAATATAGTAATTATGTCTAATAAGGTATGATAAAAATGAATGTACTGGTATCACATCTCTAGTACATCTCTGAAGACAATATTTTTTGTGCTCCTTCTAGGGGGGTCGACATCCTTATTTGTGTTGGCTAAAACCCATGTACTCTTACGTGAAACACCTCTTGACAGTGTGACATACAACTAGCCATAGGAGAAAACTGGTTCATGGAGATAAACACCAACATTTGGTATGGTTTGACCTTGTGCTTTATTTATTGTCATTGCAAAACTCAATCTTATTGGAAACTGCTTTCGCTTGAACTTGAATGGCAATGTAAGGTCTTCAGAGGGGGACATGGGAATCCTTGGTATGAATATTCTAGTTCCTGCATGATCTCCATTAATTATTTCAGCATCAATCGTATTATTTTGAAATCCTCTAATGACCAACCTTGTGCCGTTGCAAAGACCATTGTGAGGATCAAGATTACGTAGTAGGATAACAGGGCAGTCTTTTTTAACTTTAAGCTCATGAGGTGGCAACCCATTAGGTGTAATAGAATTTAGAAAATCTAGAGGGTAATTATTCCTTGTGTCGTCATCTACTGAGTCGAAACTATAGTATACCTTCTCATTTCCAGGAAACCTCTCGATCATCATTGCATTCACCGCATCGACATGCTCATTTGTAGCAGAAAGAATTGCATGTTCGCGCATATAATCTGCAGAAGTACAATTTTCCTTGAGTTTGGGAAACACTTGTTCGATGAGGCTGTCAATTTGATTGTCTTCTAAACTTATTTTATTTGAAGTCTTACAGGAATTTTCCCTCCATTCAATGATGACATCATCAGGCAATTGAACATAATTATCACCAAATGTTTCTTCAGTTCCGTTCCCAATTCTTAATAGGTACCCTGCAAACCAATTATCGTTTTTAGCTCGCATGTTTTGGGTAAGCCGAATCCTTTCTACGTTGTGCCATATATATGACTTTAGTAATGTAGCATCAATGATCTGTGCTCTTGTTCCTCGTATTACAACAGGAAGAACTTGTCTGAAGTCACCTCCAAACAACATGACCTTACCACCAAAAGGTTGATTGCAACCCATTATATCTTGCAATGTTCTGTCGAGTGTTCCTACTGCTTGTCTCTTTGTCATGGCTACTTCATCCCATATTAACAAGGCAGCTCTATGGAGCAATTTAGCAGTACCACTTTGCATTGAAAAGGTGCACATTGTTTTATTATCTGCCTTTATGGGAATCTTGAAGCGGGAGTGTGCAGTGCGGCCGCCAGGCATGATACTTGCTGCAATACCAGATGTGGCTGTAGCAATTGCTATAAGATTCATGGAGCGCACCTTTGCAAGCAAAGCCTTATAAAGATATGTCTTGCCTGTTGCTCCTGGTCCATCGACAAAAAATACTTTGCCAACTTTCTTCTCCACATGATTCATAATCAAATCAAACCCAGTTGTTTGCTCAGCATTCAATGTTTCTATCATTTTCAGGTTCTTCTTCATATCCAATGTTTAATTCTTCTGTAAGCTCTTGCGGACACCTGATTTTTCATATCATGGTGTAGCATCTTTGTTGGTGTGATGAACGATTGTCAACATGTCCAACACTTGTGGTTGGTGGTCGGTTTGGTGCTTGTACTGATCCCCTGGCACAGGGTTATGTGTCGAAATGTGTCTCTTGGCTAGTGATGTGCAGGTGCGGAGTCCGGAGGCGGTGGCAACAGTCTGGAGAAGGTCAAGTAGGGCGTGCCATGCTAACGGTCCGGGTGCGGTGAAGTACGGACGCGAGGCTTGGACCGACGGACCAGACGGCCGGGTGGCCAGCTGCGGTGGCTGACACTTGGGACATCGACGAGCGCAAGTGTACATGGCGGGGGACGCATATGGGCTATGCTACTCACGAGGAGGTTTGGTTGTTTGTCCTCAAAACCATCGGCGGGAGATGCGTACGCGGTACGATACTCACGGACGGTTTGGTGGTTTGCCCTCAAAACCATCAGCGGCGGGTTTCGCTGGTTTGCGCCTCAAAACCCGGACGGAGGTCCCGATGTGGACGGACGGCATGTGGCGGCATCGGGGGATTGCGTCGAGGGAAGGCTACCGGTGAGAAGGTGCGGTGGTCGTCGGATCAGGAAATCTCGAGTTGGACCATAGTGCCCTTGGCTAGGTGGTTCGCTCTAAAAATATTTAGAGGCAGAAGTGGAATTGTGCAGTAGGCATATAAATAAGAGTGAACAGCCCCCCCTCAGGTCACCTCTCTCTGTACCTCTGTTACCCCCGTCACTTTTCCCTTCTTGTACCCGGTTCTCCTTCACTGTTCGTGTTCTTGTTAGAGGTCCACGAACTAGAATTTTAGGGATGTTTTGCTGAGATTTTTGAGTGGGAAGTGGAGGCCCAAATCCCTCCTCGTGTCGTCTAGGCTTTGTCACTTTTATTTATGATTTTTGTTTGTCTCTGTACTGTGTTGACTTTTGGTGACATTTTTGGATGAACTTCGATTCGTTGGTTTTGGAGCGATTTGGCTCGGTCTGTTTGCGCTGATCGATGTTTTGCTAAGTGATGAACTAGATCTCCAATTGAGTTGAACCAATTCCACTCGTGCTACAAGAAATCGCTAGATCTATGTTTTTGGGGAAAAACTGAGTGCTCGGCCCAGATCTGCTTTTCCCGACAACTAGTTTTAAATTGAGTGATGATTTTTTGGAGATAGTTTTCCATCTCGCTCGTGATGGCCTGTGCAAAATCTGGTGTCGATCTGTGTTGATTAGATCTAGTTTTCATTGATTTTTCTTCTTGAGTTCCTGCTGTCCCGAGCAGGTACTCTTTCCTGAATTCCTTCGATTCTTGGCTTTCTGACTACGTGAGGGATTTCTATACGGGGCTCTACAGCAGTGCTACCAGCATCGTGTGCTCATGCGTAGAGTGAGCTCTTTTGAGCAGCACTTGCTTTTGACCCTAGTTGCCTGATTCTTTCGTCGGTGGTCTGTTAGCTGCTTTGTTGAAGCCAGGGATGAGAGAACAAGTAGTAGCACTGTAGCGCTGAAGCGACTCCCAATTCAGGTCGGGTACTCCCAACCAGTTCTCAACTAGCTTCTAATTTCTTGCCGACCACCGTAAGCTGTGTGGTCCCGACCAGTTTTTTCGGCTCCCATTCATTCCCCCTTTGGTCGCCGTTTTCGGTCTTTCAGCTCTCTATAATGGTCTCTTGACATCTCATCTAATTAAATAAAGTGGAAAGGGTCATGCAAAAATCAAAATGATAGAAGCATGAATTAATTAATAATTTTTTTGGGAATTTTAATATTTATAAATTATTAATTTACTTGAAGCATCTAGTTTGGGGAGTCCATATTCTGTAATGTCTTTGCCCATATCTTCAACATGTATAGATATATCTCAAAGCACCATTTGTTCAATCATTTTGGAGTTGCAATTTGAGCGACGATAATCCTCACACATTGAATCAATATGTTTGTCCCATAGATCTCGTACATTACTACACTCACAAAAAACTATTATAGTTGCAAATAGCCTCCTTAGAGCACAAGACATCTTAAATTGTGTAGATTCAGTGAGGCAATCATCTTGGCTCTTGTCTGTTTCCACATAGCCCAAGGACTCACAAGCACCTCTAAATGTTGCATATGTAGTTCCATGTCGACTTCTAAGATGCTCGAATGAAGTTGCACCCCTCACATGGTTAAGAAGAACACGGAGATAGTATCGCTCTCCTTCAGCAGCATGGGCAAACACCAATCTTCCAATCTGACCGCCTCTTTCTCTGGGTTTCCAAATCTTTTTTGACTTGATCCAAGTAAACTGCTCAGGGAACTCTCTATATAAATATTTTCGTGCATCAAGATTATGCATGTTTGTGCTGAAATACTCTGTAAGCATGGACTTCTGAGAGTTAGGATTGTCGACAATATTGTTTAGATTATCCCATGCTTTGTAGGCAACCATATGTTTTCCTGGAAGGTGAACTTGCATTTGTAACACAGAAGGTGACATATCATACAAAGGAAAACCATATAATCTATAGACTGCCTCTATAGCTGTTATACACCTTCCATCTCTATACTGCTTAATCTCATTAATTACCGGTGGCTGTCCATCCATATTTTCCTGAGCTTGATTTATCGAAGCTGAGACGCGATCAAGGCCCTTAAAAACATATTTGTATAGATACTTGGCACACTTTATGCTGCTGCAAACTTCTACATTAATATGACAATTATACCTCATTAGAAGGACTGGATTATACGACACAACCCATCTGTTGTCCAACCATTCTCTTCTTATTTTCACTTTTTGTCCGTCATCTCTCCTTCTATAAATAGGATATGAGTTCTTTCCCTGTAGGGTGGTTTCACAAAAATCACGGGGATAATGAAAGCGGCATTTACCGTCTTTCATACATGGGCAATAACGGTTTAGGACACCACAAGGTCCATGCATCATATGTTTGCACACAAGTCTATGCAATTCTGGATATTTCGTCTGATCAGGAAGCTCTGCTGATATATACTTGTCATAGTCATCAGGAGTACGTACTTTGCTCGTCTTTCATAACCAAGAGGAAGTGTTCATGTGGTAATCCCCTTTTCTGAAACTCAGTGACGTGTGCCCAGGCAGTAACCTTGCCCAAATGATGTTTTTTAAGAAGGAAATCTTGGAGATCTCGTAGCTTTGCTCTATAAACTCTTGCCACTATATCTAGACGATCTTGCGGCATTTGTCTCGGCAATAACTGTTCTACTATCTCATCCCAATATGGATTGGATGTCATTGTCACAAAAAGTCTGGCTTTCCATATCGAGTAATCAAAGCCATGGCATCCATATACCTTGAGTGCACATCACGGTCAGAAAATCTTTTGATAGTACAATTCTACGACCAGCTTGTGACACACGTGCTTCTCCAGCGGCATATATATATATATATATATATATGTCAAATAGAAAAAGCATCATTTAATGTCAAATACTTTTAACCTGGTATAGATCAGCACGAATTAGATTTTGATGCGCCGGTTTCGAGTACCAGTCTAAACGCATTGACTCCACCTTGACATACATATCAACAGCCCATTGCTGGAAAAGCCTCCCACCATGGAACATGACATTAAACTCTCCCTCACGAATTTAACGCCTGAAACATAGATATTCCCTAGCGCTGACATATCGCCGTGACTCTGAAATTTCTGTTCATAAAAACAGATTAAATTTCATTCTTCGTTCAATGGCTAAAACATCTTAACATCAAATAGATAAAATTATTACAAAGAAAATAACCTTCTTCTTCATGCACATTTGTAACTGAGACGTCATCGATCTCAGCAAGCTTTGGGCCTATATAAAAGTATGAAAATTTTTAATTGGTTGTTCTCAGGTTTTAGGGTAAAAAATGGTTTATGCAGAGAACAAATTAAGATAAAGCACCTTTTTTAGTACGCTTTGTATATTTCCTCTTCGGTTTTGATAGAGGTAAGTCTTCATAAAAAATCTTCTTATCCTCCCATCCAGTTTCACCATTAGGATTGAACACAGGATATGTTAATGGATCATAACATCCGTGATAGCGCTTTATGTAATGAGGTTCATTTTCTTTACTGTAAATGACTATGCAGCTCTCAAAAATTTGTTGTGGGTCATTTCCATCAAACCAAATAGCAGCCACTTGCTCCATTGCAGATGCATTATATCTTCTCTGGTCAACAGAAATACTTGTATTTAGCTCAATAGCATAGCAATCCAAGTTGGTAAGAGTGCCAAGGCTCTGAAATGCCTGAACATAAGGATTGTGTTGCATGATGTTCAATATAGTGCGAATCACATTAGCGTCAAGGTGTGGTGATCTTTTCATCCTATGATGCATAGTCTCATCTGTGTCATAAAAGTACAACTGCATGTGGCGTGGCCCCTTAGGACCAGGCACAAGTGGATCCAACCTGTGATAATTTGGCCATGAGCTTTAAATGTATATATTCCAGTACCCTTTGCTGTTGCCAAACTACGATCAATGGAAACCCCCATGCTGGTGAAAGAAAAGTGTGAATTGAAGTAACGAATGTTCTTTCTGAAATACTTTGCATCTGTATCGATTTGACTTGTGAACAATCGACGGAGCTCATCTGGGACCTTAGGTATAAATATATTAACTCGTCCATTCCGACAACAAAATGCTGGACCTTCACCTTCAAACCTCTTTGCACGACAATAATAACAATTCTGCACTTTCTTCAAGACATGATGGGTCTCAGGAAGACCCGCATACACAAAGTTATAAGGATCAGGACCATTTATTCTTGTTGCATGTCCTGTAGAGAACTCGTATTGGAAATCTGCATCGAAAAAGTTTTTTAAGCGTGCATGAGCATAATATCAAACAATAGTAGTAATAATAGTAGTAGTAGTAATAATAAAAACAATAATTATTATAGGTCACCTTTATCGTTAAACATTCTAGCTTCATCATCCTCGTAAAAGTCAGGACCATCTTCATATGGGTTCTGTTGATCTAAGTCATTTTCTTCAAAAAAAAAACATTATCATTGAAGATGAAATTACTCAGATTAAATTTTGCATACCTTCTATTCCGTGCAATTTGTCTTCTGGTTCCCAAATGCCAGAGTTGAATGCTTCTTGATCCACTTCTTTCTGAGCATGAGAATTATGGAGACATACACGTTTCCTAAATCCTAAAACAGATAGGATAAACCAGGGAACATTATACCTGACATGTTTGACACTACATATTATAGTTTAAAATATAACACTCCCATACCTGACATGTTATGAGTTAACGTTAAGAATTTTTTGGACTTGGCGGCAGCTCTCAACTTAGCTCGATAATTACGTTGATAGTCACATTTTTTAGCAAGGACCTCATCTTTCTTATCACCAGGCATTGCATGCGTATGCCTCTTCTTGGCCATGTGCTTTAGGGTGTCTTGATCTTCACAAGTACCTTGATCTAAAAGACTCAAAGAATAGTTAAAAGTATTACCTTTGCTAAAACAAACAATGCTAATTACAAAAGATGGAGAGCAGAAACCAAAACAAAATACCTATATTATCAACTTGTGAAATCACATCCCATTTCCTCTTACAAGAGTTGCCTTTATCATCTATTCTATTATCTGTTATTTCAGATGATGCAATAATTTTGGAAGCAGCAGCCTTCGCCTTTACACATGCTCGACGACTCCGTTGGTACTCACGATTTTTGTCCCGAAATGCTTCCTTCTTATCATTAGGCAATGCAGCATATCTCTCTCGCTGATACTCACGATTTTTAACCCTAGCTTCCTCCCTCTGAGCTGTGATTTGAAATGATACAATCAGTCTGGATGCATCAGCCTCGGCCTTCAGATGACCTCCACGACTACGTTGGTATTCACGTTTTTTGGCCCGAACTTCATCCTTTGCACTGCTAGGCAATGCAGCATATCTTTCTCTTGAGTTTCACGTTTTCTAGCCCTTATTTCCTCCTCTTTGTTAGGCATACGTACACAAACTTTGCTACAAATTTGTCAATACTGCTTCATGCTTCTATATTCCGTCACAAATCTAAGATTTTTCACCAGCATATAAATCCATATAAAATGAAGAATTTTTTGTTAGAGTAAAATTAATATTACATTATTTAGATATAATAATATTATTATCTTCCAAAATTCACAAGATCCTGCATGGATTAGTACGATTAAACGTGTTCTGTTAGCTTGTACTGTTCATCTTTAGTCACAGAACTAAAACAAAAAATACAACCATATCTTTCACAGGTAGATAATAAAGTTATCAATGTAATAAAATTAGTTTTACATTATCTAAATCTATTATTATTTTCTTTCAAATTTGACAAGATCATACATGGATTAGTACACAATTGCATATGTTCTGTTAGCTTGCATGCACCTGTTTGCTTCGCCGGAGTCCGCCTCCACCACGACAACCTCATCGTTGCGACGACCGGTGATGGACGGCGGTGGGCAGTGCCCTGCAACTGGCCGGGCAGTTCACGCGGAGGTACTGCTGTTCCCGAGTCGGAAGAGTTGCCGCTGGGGACACGTCGTCGCCGGCAGAGAACGAGACTGCCGAAGGTTTGCGATTGCCTGTGCCCTGCGACCGGACGGAAAGCTGCTGTTCCCGAGTCGCAATGGTGGCCGCTGGGGACGCGTCGTCGCTGGCAGAGACCGACGGCTGCCACAAGATTGCGATTGCCTGCGCCCTACGACCGGCCTTCCGTCCGTTGGACGTCGTCTGGCGGCGGCGCTGTCTGCTTTGGTTTCGTTGCCGGAGAGAGGGACGATCCACTTCCCACTGTACGTCGCTACTCGCCTGGCCGTGGGTGCTCGCCTGGCCGTGGGTGCTGCCCGGCGTAGATACGGCTTCCGATCGGATCAGTTTTGCCTTCTTCCGCTGATTCCATCGGTGCGAATCAATCCGGCTCAGACTCTTGCGGCGGCGACACCTCTTCCGATCTTCCCAACCTTGCATCGATCTGCTGACTCCTCTTGCCCCCACCACTCAATCGCCCCGATCTGCAACTCTTCCACCGTCGTCATGCTGTATCAGATCGACGAGGTTCCAAATTCCAATCTTCTTGACTCCCTTGTTCGATTCTTGCTGCCCCTGCCTTCCATGGCCAACGACAGCACCCCCAGCTCCAATCCCCCCTTCCATGGATGTAGAACCCCCTGATCCACTGCCACGCACTCCACCAGATCCCCTCATACTCACTCCCATTGATCCTCCTCGCTCCACGCCGCCACGATTCACAGCCCTGTCTATCTGTGCTTCCACCATTAGAGCACCTCAAGGAAACAACTCAGCGATGGAGGTTATGACAACGCCAGAAACCCAAATAGGAGTCCAGCCTGGCACAGCGACTCCGTTGCTGGGATTCATCCGCGGCGTGTTGCTCTTGTATCTGTTGTTCCGCGCCATCTGCCTCGCGTGTGGAGGCGGCGGTCACCCCGGCAGTGCGGTCTCCGAGTCCCCGACGGTGGACCAGCGTCGTGACGAGCTCGGTTACGCGCTGGCGCGCGTGTCCTGGGGTCGGGGCGTGGCCAAGGCCCCCGTGATGCAAGCGGCGGCCATGGTGTTTGCCGAGGTGCAGGGGATTCAATGTGTCCAGGCGTTCGTCGACGTGGCCAACCCGGCGTCGCAGCGCGTGCTGGAGAAGAATGAAGTGTCCTTGTCCATCCCATACAACCAGGTGGCAAATCCGGGCAGTGGCAAAGCTATCAAGGAGGACGATGCCCGGAAAGATGTCAGAAAGGCATGGACGAACAGCTTCTATGCAGTCAATGAGGTAAAAGCCAATCTATTTGTTGCCACTCTCAAACCGGTACAGCAATGCAGTTCGTTCTGAATAGGCAGGCCTGGACACTTCGTCGTCGCAATCTGCTGTTTGAGCTGCATGTACCTGGACAGGATGTTAATGATCATCATTTTCAGCAGCTTTATGGTTTCCCAAAAAATCATAGGACTGTTCACCAAGTTAGGGAGATAATTAACTTGTTGGGTCAGATTTCAGCTTTTGTTCCTTTCAACCCAGCATGTTTAACTTGGGATGACAAATATATTCCTGTTAAAAACAGAGTCAATGCCAACGCCCCTGCTACTGATAAAGTCTTCATGACAGTTTCAGAAGAGGGAAGGGTAATAGTGTTTATTCATTATGAGAAAGTGCACAAAATATGTCTTTTCTGTGGTGCTTTTTTTCCTACAGCAACTGAATGTCTGCTAAGAACAGCAAAAGTTTTGGAATGGGAAGCACAGGGCGACACCACTTCTCCCAACATCAACCTGTACAAGGGTGATGTGTGGGCAGTGAACGCTTTCCTCGATAGCATTCAACTGCTTCAACACAGGCTAGGGCGCCAGCCTCAAGGGCGTCGGGTGAACCATGAACCTACTGGCTTGGAACTGCCAGGGATCAGGAAGGTCCCTGTGTAGTACAACAATGCAGCACCTCCAGCGTCTTCTCACATCGACGAAAGCACAGGTTTGCTTTATTTCTGAGACTAGAAACAGTACAATCTCTAGAACTTCTATTGTTAATCATTTAACTTGTCCAATGCTTTTATAGTTCCTTCGCAGGGTCAGTCAGGGGGGTTATGGCTTCTTTGGACTCATGCTTTTGCCATAACCATAGTAGATAGTGATCACCACTATATTTTAGCCTTGTGTAATAGTACTACTACTTCTGAACAATTTGGCTTGGTTTGTATCTATGGGGATCTGCATCACCAAACCACCTCTACTATATGGTCTTGGGTACTCCAGTATGTTGTAAATCATAGCACCCTCCCTATCTTAGCCATGGGTGACATGAATGAGCTTATGCATGCTAGTGAGAAATGTGGTCCGTGTAATGCTGATATTAGATGTATTAATATGTTTTGTGATTATGTGAAGCAAAGTGGCTTTTTGGATTTGGGTTACAGTCGACCGGCGACACGTGGACGAACAAGCGTTTCAGTTCTACCCCGACTTTCCAGCGGCTTGATCGTTGTTTGGCGAACGTTGAATGGTGCACGGCTTATCCGAGGACAACAGTATATCATCTTCCTATGTTATGTAGCGATCATGCTCCCATTCTTACTATGCTTCAGTCCAATCATCCTCGCACTAACCGTATTTTTCGCTTTGAGAATTGATGGTGTAACAACCCGAAAATCCGAGCTATAAATTTTTTTCTCAAAACCCTATGACTGATGTTGTGACATGTAGAACAGTTCCTCATATGTCGCACAAGTACCACATGCTTTCATCTTGTAAACCCTAGCTCATGCATCCATGTTGCATTTTAAATTACCATATGATTTGGTTTTTATTTTGAATTTATGAGTGCTAATAAAAAATAAAATCATAATATTTATTTTCATAAATAAATATTAAGGGAATAATACCCTAACAAATATAAGGGCCTTGTATGCCCACTACTTGTTATTCAAAGTTGGCACGTCACTTTATATATATATATGTATACATATACAAGTATTTTGGAAAATTTAATGGAAAAGAGAGAAGGAACAAAAGAAAAAGTAAAAGACCAATCTGGCCCGCAAAGGAAGCAAGCCCACACCGGCCCTTTTCTTTTCCCTCTTTCTCCTTTTCTCTCCGCGCAGCCATCCCAGCAAGCAAAGGAGGCCGTCGGCCCGCGAGGCCCAGCAAGAAGGAATGCCCCGCCTCACGTCGCAATGGGACGAGCTGCAGCGGCTGACCGCTGGACCCCGCGTGGGGCCGAGGTGTCATCTTTTTCACACGGTCCCTCTCTCCAGCCCCTCTGCTTTGACCGCGAGCAGAGGGAGCCGCGTCCGCGTGACGCACCCAACGGCCAGCCCCGCTTTGAGCCCCTCGCGTCTGCCACCTGGGACGACCGCTGCCCGACAGCCCTGCACAAATCGCCCGTGGCCGCGAGGATCTTTTTCTCCCATGTGCGCGCACATGCGCTGCCGCCGCGGTGAAACTTTACCGCTGTAATGCATTTCAGCACCCAGCCCTTGCTTAACCCCTCTCACCGACTTCCTGGACCCCAACCAAGCCCCCAATTGCTGACTTGGAGCCCTCCCTGGCTGCCTGATCGAGCTCTCTCCCGATCACCGTCCGCCGGTCACCTACCACCGCGGCTCCCCTATAAAACCACGGCCACCGCGTCCTAGGGCTTCCCAGCCACTGCCACCACTCTGGTGGTTTCCAACTCACCACCAACCAACTCAGTTGGAGGAGAAAGGGGAAGAAAGGAGGAGAAGGGGGCGGGAAAGGAGTCGCCGCCACCGGAGAAAACAAAGGACGCCGCCGTGCCGGAGCCGTACTGCTACGGAGCCACCGAGTCAAGGAGCCAGAGCGAAGTCGCGAGCTGCTGCCAGATTTGGACTTGTACTGCACCTCTCTTCCCCTGCAAACGCCGGTGAGCACTGCCGCCATCGCCGCTCTTCCAACCCCTTGCCCTTTGCTTCTCGTCCATGGCGCTCATACCGAGCGCATAGGCCAAGGCCTCACCCGGCCTACTTGGACATACGCACATGCACACACGGACCAGCCAAAGCCCCAAGGACCACGGCACCGGGAGGATGCCGGACCGAAATGCCGCCATGCCCGTCACCACGCTGCACGCCGCGGCGGCGAGGCCACCTTGCTATCCCATCACCGAGCCCCGAGCTGCTTCGTCGCCGGATCTGGAATCGCCTCATCAAGGAGCACCTTGCGCACATGCTATCTCCTTGTTTGCCGCACCAGAGCACCATCTACGTGCCACCTTGTCCTTTTCATGCCACTGCGGAGCTGCTCTAGAGCGCTGCCTTGCACCGCTGTTCCCCGTCGCCACCGGCCGCCATGGAGTACAAGAAGACGACACCGAGGACCGTCATGGTGAGCTACATTAGCTAGAGGAGAAGATGGAGGCTGGGGAGCCTCTCTAAGTACCGTGCCGTGTACCATGGTTGCGCCGGAGCTCCGCCATGGGCGCAGCCGCCCGTGTGGACTCTACCATGGCGTATGGTCACCGCTGGCGCAACAGGAGTTTGCTGGGTGACCTGAGACACGTCCCCACACCCTTATTTGCCTTGGATTCAGACGCAGTCAAGCTAATGCCAAGCATGGTCGACGTCAAGCCATCGTTCACCGTGGGACTCACCGCTGGGAGCCAAGCTGTCAACTTGGGACCCTCTCTGTGTTCGCCGCACCGCCCTGAAGCCGTGGGATGAGAAGATGGAGCCGGAGCACCGCAGAATCACCGGGAATCGACAAGCTCCACACCGCCGGTGAGCCCCCGCCATTGGGCAAGGGAAAACAGTGGAGGTGATCGCTCGGCTCGAGGACGGTGGACGTGGACTACCTGCACCGTGACGCTGCAAGTGGGGCCGGAGTGTGCCGGTGCACCGGGTATAGGTCTGTGGACCGCAAAGACCTAGAGGAAGATCCATGGACCCAGTCTACGTGGAATAGAGTCAATGCAGAAGGACCCCACAGAGGGGCGGTGTACCGTGGACAAACGCCGTGAGCTAAGCACGTTTTGGATCTATGATGACGACATGGCAGCACCAGAGCATGCCACATGGCGGGCCAAGCCTGGCCCATATCTAGCCCATGTTCGACCCAGTCAGCCCAATAACAGCCCGTTAATGGCCCATGTGGGGCCCACTTGATCATTGACCTTTGACCGTGACCGTTGACCGTTGGCTGCTGACGTCAGCATGACGTAACCTGCCACGTTAGCCGCTGACCTATTACTGTGTGGACCCGCACGTGACACGTGGATCAATCCTGTGATGCCATGTGTCAGCACCAGGTTAAACTGACCCTTTTCTTTTTTAGAAAATAGCTAAATCTTTAGAAATTCATAACTAATTCATACGAGCTCCGAAAATTATGATCCAAGTATCTAAAGTTTCTATAAATTGAGCTCTACCTATTTTTACTATGTTTGAGTGCATTTAGATCTTTTATTTGGTATTTGTTCTTTGTGCTAATCTATAGGGGTCACTTCTACGACCATTCATTCTTGGTTTTAGGGTCGAGCGAGGACAGGTCTGACGACAGTGACTACCAGGAGAAGTCTGACAGCTACGTCAGTGAAGGTGCCATATCTCACCCAACCTCGTAGATCCCATTACGCATGGCAAACATAGCATGGCTAGCGCTTTAATTTCTGTTGCTAAATAATGGATCGCCTATGCTAGGATTGCATGGTAGATTATTACTTGATGAGCCTTACTTGTTGTAACCTATCACCCGCTTACCTTCTGTTTTGTGAGCCACTTTCTTATCTGCTATATTTATTCGTATATATTTCACTTGCTTACATTTTGATGCGACGTGATGAACCCTGGGAGGGCCTGGAGGGTGTCAGGCTTGATGTGTGTGTGTTGATGGGTCAGATGAGCTTGTGAGCTCATGATGCTGTATCTGGGTTTGGGGTGGAGCTTACGGTAGGGAGTAGGGTGAGGGTTGAGTCGATCGAGCTGGGATCTACGACGAGCTTATGGAGCGAGTCTTGCCGGGGAATGGATCTGGACATTCCCATGAGTAACAGTCTATGGGGGACTAAATTCAGATGTGTTGGAGAGTCCTGGGTGGAAGCATTTGAGGGGTGGGAACCAGAAGGAGTGTGCCATGGTAGCACGTTAAATGGGAACCCTGATGAAGACATCCCGGCTTGGTCACACTTAGGAACTCCTACGCTGGTTTCTGGACCTTAGGAATCTCTTGCTTTCCACTCACTTCCTATGGGGGGGAGACGGCCGAACCGCTAGATAGATCAATGCCACTATTGCTAGGCGAGTAGTGTTAGGAAGGTATATGCATGGGATGGAGCTAACACCCTACCAAGACGATCATGGAACCCTCTTCGGAAGTGGTACATGGCATGGTATCCTCTTTGGGAGCGGATACATGCTCTCTTCATAGTTTCAGTGATCCAGAGCTAGATGGTAGAGTGGCATCGTTCTATGGCAGTAGGCGCCCAGAATCTGCCTATGTGGTGATTAACACCGATGATGGTTATCTAGTGGATTAGTGAAACCTCTAAAGAGTGTATGGTTGATCGATCGATACATATGCCAATTCTTTGGCTATGGACCTTTCCTTAGGAGGATGTACCAGACTAGTGAGTGGAGTGTTCTGCATTCCCCCTTAGTGTGATTTCCGGCCGTGAGCCAGGTTGAGGCTGCGGGCCACTAAGACAAGCCGAGAGGGAGCTGGCTTATCGACATGGGTCTGAGATGTTGTTGGAGGAGTTGGGATGGGGGTTTAGAGATGGATGGTGAAGGATGGTGTGGGTTGGGAATGTGTTTAAAACTTGATTACTATGTTATTTATATACTGGATTCTTGCATAGGAAACCCTAGCCTTTATAGGATCCTCTTGTTATATCCATGTTCTGCATCCAATTTCCACAAAGCAACGCATAGGGTGGGAGTGGCCAGTACAAATCATACTAAAAATTTGGTTTCAAGTTCAAGGAGTGAGTACTCATCTGAGGAGTACGATGATTGGGGGTTTCATACCTACGCTCAAGTTGGATCAGAGATGATAGCTTCCGCACCTTCAGGCTTTTAATTTTATGCTGCATGAACTCTGATTCTGCCAAGTGGCGATGTAATATGTTATTGTAAACCTCTCTATTGCACTCTTTTGTTCGATGTATGGATTATGGTATTCAACTGTTATCGGGTAATGTGATTTAAATGGTCATATTACACTTCGACTCTGTGGATTTTTCTTTGTGGAAATTGAGGTCATTTCAGTTGGTATCAGGCACCATACTTGACCCTAGGACAAAACCCTAGAAATGGATGATAGAACAGGACAAACCAGCTTTTCTTTTGGTTATATACCGACCCTGCATTTCATCATATGCAAGGCTTCTCTACTATTGCTGACTTACTGACCTTTGTCCCTTTAAAACATGTAGATGACAAGCTTTGGATTCCCGCTTGGACCGTTGAGCAGCCAACCCAAGGCTGAGTTCACCTATGAGGGACGGCAGTTTCTAGGCTTCTCGTACACCCTGCACCGTGTTTTGGGAGTGCTCGGAGTGCCTGTTGGGGAGATCAAGTACACCTACAATGGAGCACCTGACTGAAGGGTTATGAGGTTGCTACGCTAGCCAGAAAACAAAAATTTTTGACCTCATAAACCAGGATCTACTGCTAGTTATAGGTTACGGGATTACCACTAGACGCGCAGGTGCAACGGAAGATGACTCGATGCAGTCGTATGTGTCACAGCAGGCAGTGCAGTTGCATGGTTGTTCGTCACCTCAATCCCCTCGTGTGGTTCATCCCAGTGCTCCAGATGTAGCACCTCTGAGGAATCCCACATGTGCAGGGAAGAAGCGATGCGCCTCCGGACTACTAGGTCCGTGAGGAGCAGAAGGCGCGAGCGTGGGGAGGGCGATGGCAGCTGCCAAAGGCATGTGTGTAACCCTGACCGTGCCCCTACCCCTTGCTTATATAGGCGTCCCCAATGAGGTCACAAGTTGGAGGCCCATTAGTAACACTAAGCCTTATCTAATTTGGGTCCAACCCGAATTAGGCTTCCAGCCCCTTAAGCGTGCGACCCTATGGGTTCATGCACACATTGACATGGGCTAAGTACTCCTACTCACCCAATTGTTGACAACGACCTCTAGCAAGGCGTGACAACTCCTATGTGCACACAAAAATCATATCAGACGAACCACTACTACCACATACAAGTTATTCCCTTTGCCACTCGATATATGGTTCAACTTATCGGTTAACACTTAACCCAAGCACGACCATGCATTTGTTGATCCAATCACTTGATTAATCCAGGGATATCTCTCTCGCATAAAGAGGGGCAAATTCCATCTTGATTGTCTATGTCTGAAAGCATGCTTCCCAACCACTCGAAGACCACCTTTATAGCTACCCAGTTACAGAGCAGCGTTTGATTGTCCCTTAGTAGGTCGTTTCACATCTTGAGTACATACCACAATCTTAGGTCTAAGGACATAACGTACATGACGTGAATAGAGACTTTCTCATGTCGGGTCAATCCAGCCTACATGTCTCACATGTGCCCACATTATTAGTTTGACATCTCCATGTCCATGACTTGTGAAACATAGCCATCAACTAATACATGTGCTAGTCTAATATTCAAGTGTGTTCTCACAAGAACGCCGACAAGGAACAACTTTAGAATAACCATTCAAGTAATTGAGTTCCATAAACAATTCACATAATCGCCAATCAATACAAGTTGTCTATAATGGATATTCAATGAACACTTTATTAATCATGGATACAATCGGAATATCATCATCTACATGATTAGCTCTAGGGCATATTCCCAATAGTCTCCCACTTACACTAGAGTTAATCTCCTAGATGTCTAATCCCCATAGACCTCATGTGCGCCTCATGCTTAGGCTGTGGAAGAGCCTTTGTCAAAGGATCTGCTACGTTTAAATCCATATGTATTTTGCACAATTTGATCTCTTCTCGTTTCATAAACTCTCGAATGAGATGAAACTTCTAGAGTACATGTTTGTTCTTTGGTGATCCCTAGGCTGCTTAGCCTATGGAATCGCCCCATTGTTATCACAATGTAAATTCAATGGGTCCGATGCATTTGGGAACACACCAAGCTCAATGAGGAACCCCCTCAACCAAACATCTTCTTTGCAGTGCCAGAAGCTGCAATGTACTCAGCTTCTATTGTAGAATCGGACATCATCTCCTACTTGGAACTTTTCCAGCTAACTGCACCACCATTTATTATGAACACAAAACCTGATTGAGATAGTGAGTCATCCCCGTCGGTTTGGAAGCTAGCATCGGTGTAACCATTTAAAACGAGCTCCTCCTCACCTCCATAGATTAGGAACACATCCTTAGTCCTTCGTAAGTACTTTAGATGTTCTTAACAAGCGTCCAGTGAGGTTCACCCGGATTAGCTTGGTACCTGCTCGCAACACTTAGAGCATATGAGACATCTGGGCGAGTACATATCATGGCATACATGATGGAACCAACGGCCGAAGCATATGGAACCTTACTCATGCGGTTGCGCTCTTCATCTGATGAAGGTCACTAAAGGGCATACCTTGTGACATAGGAAAGAACCCTTTCTTGGATTGTTCCATGTTGAACCATTTCAACACCTTGTCAATGTGCATGTCTTGGCTTAATCCTATTAGCCTTCTCGACCTATCTCTATAGATCTTAATTCCCAAGATGTATGCTGCTTCTCCTAAATCCTTTATAGAAAAACTATTATTCAGTGAAGTCTTTACAGATTGCAACATAGGAATATCATTCCCAATCAATAGTATGTCATCCACATACAAGATCAAAAACACAATAGCGCTCCCACTTACCTTCTGGTAAACACAAGGTTCTTCTTCATTCTGACGGAAGCCAAACCCTTTGACTACCTCATCAAAATAAATATTCCAACTCCGAGATGCTTGCTTTAACCCATAAATAGATTTCTTAAGCTTGCATATCTTTCGAGCATTATTAGGATCAACAAAACCTTCGGGCTGTATCATATACATGTCCTCTTCGAAATACCCATTTAGAAAGGCTATTTTAACATCCATCTGTCATATCTCATAATCAAAATATGCAGCAATTGCTAGAATGATCCGAATAGATTTAAGCATTGCTACCGGCAAGAACGTCTCGTCGTAGTCAATTCCTTGAACTTGCCAAAAACCTTTTGCAACAAGTCAAGCTTTATAGATGTGAACATTTCCATCCATATCCTTCTTCTTCTTAAAGATCCATTTGCTCTCTATGGGTCTAACCCCATCAGGTGGGTCAACCAAGTTCCAAACTTGATTGTCTCCCATGGAATCTATCTCGGATCTCATGGCACTTTGCCATTTCTTGGAATCTGGATCCATCATAGCTTCCGTATAGTCCGTAGGTTTGTCATCGCCTAACAATAACAAATCCCCACGCAATGTGCAAAGTCTCACTGATCTTCATGGTTGTGGCGGTGTCTCCGCTGCCATAGGTGTCTCAACTTGCTCTGCTACATTAGCATCACTCGTAGAGTCAATCCCTACTGGCTCATCTTGAACTTCTTGAAGATACACCTTTTGTCCATTCTTTTCTCTTTTGAGAAACTCTTTCTCTAAGAAAACACCATTTTGAGTAACAAACACTTTACCCTCTGACCGGTTATAGACATAATACCCTAAAGTTTCCTTCGGATATCCCACGAAAAAGCACTTGTCTGATTTGGGTGTTAGTTTATCTGATATAAGTCATTTAACATAAACTTCACAACCCCAAATTTTTAGAAAAGACAAACTGGGACTCTTACGTGTCCACATCTCATATGGTGTCTTAACTACGGACTTAGATGGTGCCCTATTCAATGTGAAAGCGGCTGTTTCTAGAGCGTATCCCCAAAACGATAAAGGTAGGTCTGACTGGCTCATCATAGACCGAACCATGTCCAACAAGGTCTGATTACATCACTCAGACACGCCATTTCTCTAAGGCGTTCCGGGTGGCGTAAGCTGTGGAACAATTCCACAACTCTTAAAATGATTGCTAAACTCGTGACTTAGATATTCGCCTCCACGATCAGATCGCAAGGCCTTAATCTTCTTGCCACATTGATTCTCTACTTCATTCTAAAATTTTTTGAACTTTTCAAATGTTTCAGACTTATGCTTCATTAGGTAGATATATCCATATCTACTAAAGTCATCAGTAAAAGTTATGAAGTATTGAAATCCGCCTCTAGCTGTTGTGCTCATTGGTCCACATACATCAGTATGTACAAGTTCCAACAAGTCAGATGCCCTCTCAGGAAATCCTTTGAATGGCGCCTTGGTCATCTTGCCTACCAAGCAAGCCTCACATGTCTCGTATGATTCAAAATCAAACAAAGTTAGAAGACCGTCATCATGGAGCCTCTTCATGTGATTCTCACTTATATGACCCAAATGACAATGCCACATATAGGTAGGACTTAACTCATTAAGCCGAGGCCATTTAGCTCTAACATTACAGACAGGTGCATCATCGAGATTTAAAATAAATAACCCATTCACAATGGATGCAAAAGACACAAACACATCATTCTTTGAGATCACACAACCATTGTCTTTACTCGCAAATGAATAACCATCCTTCATCAAGCATGAATGTGACACAATGTTTCAACTTAAACTAGGAACAAAATAACAATTATTCAATTCATAAATAAATCCTGATGGCAAGGGAAGTTGCATCGTCCTGACATTCAATGCAACAACTCTTGCATTATTGCCCACGCGGAAATCAACTTCTCCTTTCTCCATGCTTCTACTTCTTATCATTCCTTGCATCGTATTGCAAATATGAGCAACCGATCCGGTATCAAATTCCCAAGAATTGATATAAGAGTTAGCGAGGAAAATGTCTGTAACATGAACAACAAGAGTACAAGTAGTAGCAGTACCTTTACCGCCGCCATCCTTCTCTAAGGACGCCAAGTACTCCTTGCAGTTCTTTTTCCAGTGACCTTTTCCCTTACAATAAAAGCAATCTGAATTTGCAGATGGTCCAGCCTTGGCAGCAGATGGGTTTGGCTTAGAGATCTCATCTTTAGCCTTGCCCTTCTTCTTCCTCTAAGAATTGCCCTTCCTCTTAAAACTAGGTCGGTTCTGGATCGCCAACACTTGGCTACTGCCGGCACCTTTCTTGATGTCGGCCTCTGCTGTTTTTAGCATGCCACACAGTTCATTCAAGCCCCTCTGCGCTCCATGCATATGGTAGTTTGAGATAAAGTTTCCATAGCTGGCCAGAAGTGATGCAAGAATGAAATCAGTAGCCAACTCTTGGCCAATTGGGAAGCCTAGCTTCTCCAACCTCTGAGTGTAACCACCTATCTTGATTACATGTGGACCAACAGCTACGCCCTCTGCTAGCTTGGTTTCTGCAAGCGCCTTAGAGACATTGAACCTTTCAGTCCGTGCTTGAGTTTGGAACATATCTTCAAGCACCACGATCATATCATTTGCTGAATGATTGTTGTCGAACTGCGTCTGCAGATCAGGTTCCATACAAGCAAGCATGAGGCAACTCACTTCAAGATACGGATCACATGCTTTCTTATAAGCATTTTTCTCAGCAGCAGTTGCATTTTCATCAGGCTCATCTAGTAATGGGGTGTCTAGAATTTCTTCCTTTTTCTCAGCCTTGAGAACAATTCTCAGGTTGCAGAACCAATCCACATAATTTGTTCCATTCTACTTATCTTTCTCAAGAATTGTACGCAAAGAAAATGGTTGATTGCGAGCGAACATCTACAACAAAAGTAATGCAAAATACTAAGACAATGTATCCATGAAAGAGTAAATTATATCAAAATAAAATCTACTCCCGCTAAAATCAATATCCCTCAATTGATACTTAGTGATTCAAGACCCACAACAACAAGTCAATTAGTGAGCTTTAGCATCACCACTAGAAGACATGGTAGATCGGTAAGCAACACTTTGCTAATCATATCACATATGACTCTTGTTGTTGGGCAGCATCTCTATGCTATGCTCAACCTACCCATGCTCCAAGGTCCCTAACCGTTAGGATGACCTTGTTTAAGTAACCAAACCTTCTTGCAGTAAGTATCCGATACGAACCTGCCTAGTCGAGAAAAACCAGTGGCACCCTAATTTCATAGACCCACCATCGATTGTACAAGACTTATGATAGTGTAAGGTTTGGGAAAGCATTTAACTTAAACATTGCTGAGGGATCGTTCTACTTCACTACCACATGCAATTAGATAAAAACATAATAGCATATGAAAGTAGAACATAGTAAGAACGGCATAACACAGACATGACTTGGTATAGCCCATTATTCCTTTGGGGATCTCCATCTCCTTCAATCTGTGCATCATGGCGATCTCCATCTCCATGATTCGAGTATGCCATCCTTCAGTGATGATTCCACTAAGACTAGCTACTACTAGCACAAGTAAAATGAAATTACATAGTCACGGATAGATCATCACAGATTGGCACACAGGCCATTACATTAATTTTGACAATATGTATGTGGCTCCTGCCCATATTGTCCTCATAACATGCAAGCCATGAATTAAATATATACATGCATCACATACACATAAGGGCTATACCAGTCATCAATACCTACAAAACAGAGTTATCCGAATCCGACGTCTAACCTTGCAACGCAGAAAACTCTATTTTCCAAGTCTTATTTTGCAATTCTAGTTTTGCCAAATGCGGTGAAGCAATAAAGAACCAGATGTAAAATTTCGTTCTCTACGATTTTTTTAGAGTTCGTCTCAATCCAAGTTACGGTTCAAAAGTTATGGCTGTTTTACCGAACAACACTTTTCTCGGCAAACCGGCGCCCAGCAGTAAATTCCTTCTACCACCACCGCGCATCATATGCGCTTGGCACTTGACCTAGAGTTCAATTCGATCAATCTAATTGATCTCTAACTCGCCATGACTGGATTTACATGAATCACTTAACTCGGATGGCAGAATTCCGACCAGTACGAGTAGATGGTTTCAAGACCAACACGGCAAGATGACAAACCAAGGTTAGAGACTCATCTACAACCAAGCATATCACCATATGCACAAAACCGAACCTAGAACAAGGTAGTAACCTGGCTCTGATACCACTGAAGGGTTATGAGGTTGCTACGCTAGCCAGAAAACAAAAATTTTCAACCTCATAAACCAGGATCTACTGCTAGTTACAGGCTACGGGATTACCACTAGACGCGCAGGTGTAGCGGAAGATGACTCGATGTAGTCATACGCGTCGCAGCAGGGCGTGCAGTTGTGTGGTCATCTGTCACCTCAATCCCCTCATGCGGTTCATCCCAGTGCTCCAGATGCAGCACCTCTGAGGAATCCCACACGTCCAGGGAAGAAGCAATGCGCCTCCAGACTGCTAGGTCCGCGAGGAGCAGAAGGCGCGAGTGTGGGGAGGGCGACGTCGGCTGTGAAAGGCGTGTGTATAACCCTGGCCGTGCCTCTACCCCTTGCTTATATAGGCATCCCCAATGAGCTAATGAGTTGGAGGCCCATTAGTAACCCTAAGCCTTATCCAATTCGGGTCCAACCCTAATTAGGCTTCCAGCCCCTTAAGCGAGCGACCCTATGGGTTCACGCACACATTGACATGGGCCGAGTACTCCTACTCGCCCAATAGTTGACAGCGGCCTCTAGCAAGGCGTGACAACTCCTATGTGCACACAAAGATCATATCAGATGAACCACTACGACCACATACATGTTATTCCCTTTGCCACTCGATATATGGTTCAACTCGTGGGTTAACACTTAACCCAAGTACGGTCATGCATTTGTTGATCCAATCACTTGAGTGATCCAGTGATATCTCTCTCATGTAGAGAGGGGCAAATTCCATCTTGATTGTCTATGTCTCAAAGCATGCTTCCCGACCACCCGAAGACCTCCTTTATAGCTACCCAGTTATGGAGCAGCGTTTGATAGTCCCTAAGTAGGCCATTCACATCTTGAGCACATACCACAATCTTAGGTCTAAGGACATAACGTACATGACATGAATAGAGACTTTCTCATGTCGGGTCAGTCCAGCCTACATGTCTCACATGTGCCCACATTATTAGTTTGACATCTCCATGTCCATGACTTGTGAAACATGTGACATCCTAGCTATGACAAGCCTTTGCAACCGCGCCTCCACCGCTTACCTCTTCGAGCAGAACCGCTACATAGAGAATTTAGAGAAGAAGAGGTGCCTTGACCGTTGAGCAGCCTACCCAAGGCCGAGTTCACCTATGAGGGACAGGAGTTTCCAGGCTTCCCGTACACCCTGCGTCGTGTTGTGGGAGTGCTCGGAGTGCCTGTTGAGGAGATCAAGTACACCTGCACTGGAGCACCTGACCCAGAAGAAGGAATCAAGGACTACGTGGTCACCCACCTGGAGACCCCTGCAAGTCAGAGTCTGCCTTCAGTACCAGCTCTCCTAGAGATGACAATCGAGGACTCAATCGAGGAAGGATCTAGTCTGTGTCCCTCAAAGCTCTGCGTGGAAGTGATGAAGATTGCTTACGAGCACCTTCACAACACAGAGTTTCACCTTCTTCCTCAGGCCCTGAACTCTCTCCTCACACCAAAGCAATAGGACGACTGGTCGGGCCGGTCATCCTAGCTGAGACAAGCTTTTGCAACCACGTCTCCGCCGCTCACCTCTTCGAGCCAAACCGCTACATAGAGCATTTAGAGAAGAAGGGGTGCCTTGACCACAACACACTGATGGAGTACCAAGCATTTTGCAAGAAGGAAGCTAAGGAGAAGGAAAGTCTCAAGGCAACCATTGCTCAGCTAAAGGACAAGCTCGCCCAACAAGCAAGAGCCCACAAAGCCAAAGTCACTGACCTGCGAGACAAGGTGGAGGACATTGGGCTTCGGAACTACTACCTTGATGCAAGGGTCCTCCAGTTGGAATGAGAGGAGATTGATAAGGACAAGGAGATCAGAGAACTTCAGAAGAGGAGATGGGAAGATGGCAAGAGCAACTTCACCGTGCAATATGAGAAGGCAATGCTCGTCAATGCCTTGAAGGAAGCAGAGGCAAAAGCACAGTGCAACCAAGGCCATCTGATTGCCCTGATGATTCAAAATGAGACCTTGATGGACAGGTACAAGAGACTTAAGATAGCTTGGAAGAACGCCGATGAGAGGCGCTGCCAGGAGCGCTGATTTGTGGGACCAACTTCCTTTGTCGACGAAACGCAAGGACCCCTTCAAGGAAACTTTCCAGATTGGTCAGACTCCCTTGAGGCACGACCACTGTCCAGCCCCCACTAGCCTGCCGCTTACCAAGGAGTTTGGAGAGGCCCAGGCTTACGTGAAGCGCCTTCACATGTCACAAGAGGAGCTGGCGGTTCTTGGCAGCTGTTTTCACCCAGCAGTGTATGACACACCGATGTATGAGTCAAACTAGTGTGGACCCTATGTGGCCACATCATGATTTAGATTTGAGCTAGTTGTTATCCATGAGTTATGATGTATCATCCCTAATGTACCCTCCAAGAGTTACCTTCTCGTAGTGCGAGTCTCGCACGTCATCTAGCGTAGCTGCTAGAGATGATGCCATGTAATGCAAACCATGTGATGAATGTTCGATCTTATCGGATTTTATGGCTCTTATCGCTTCTTTGTATGTGTGTTGGATAGATTAAATGTTTTTCCTTAAATCGTTGAAATCATTTAATTATATTAAATCAATAAGTACTAAACCATTGTCGTCCCATGTCACAGATGTCAGCACATCACATCGCACATCTGGGCAATCATCCGCCTCCACCTGTGCTTGAGCTTGGGTGTGGATGGCGCCATGGACATAGGGGTGGTCATGTTTCGCCCATCGACCTCACCGGGGTGGGAACGATCGTGAGCAGACCCCGCCAGGTGGAGGTGGTGCTCCTGGAGGAGGTGCCGCTGGAGGAGGTGATGCCAATTGCAATGGGCCTCCACCATAGCCAAACCCTCCGCCGCAGTCAAACCCGCCACCACCACCGCCGCCAAACCTGGCGGAAGTGCTGGCGCAACAAACGCAGCTGCTCGCCGCATTGGTCAATGGGGCCAACCACCGCTATGGAGGCAACCCGAATGACTTCCAGAGGAAACTCGAGGGTTTTCTAAAGCTTAGGCCACCCACCTTTGATGGCACCAACAAGGAACCGCTGGAAGCTGATGATTGGCTTTGGGAGATTGAGAAGAAGCTAGAGCTAACCACCTGCACCCCTAAGGAACGTGTAGGGATCGCTGCTCACCATCTCACTAGAGCTACACGCTCCTGGTGGGACAGCTACTACCAAGCTCATGAGGACCCCGACCACATCTCCTGGGATGAGTTCGCTAATGAGTTCATCGAGTACCATGTTCCTGATGGAGTCATAGAGCAGAAGGAGGAGGAATTTTGCAACTTCACTCAGAAGGGGTGTGACATCTAAGAGTACACCAACACTTTCACCAGTATGCTACGCTAAGAACCTCTGCATGTTGTGGCATCTGAGAAGGAGAAGATCACTCAGTATAAGAATGGTCTGAACCCCAAGATCAAGGTGGCCCTGGGAGGCACCAAAAGTCACACCCTTCGTGACATGATCGATCACTGCATACAGATCGAGAAGGACCAGAAGGAGGCAGGAGAAATGTCTAGGAGGGAGAAGAGGAAGTCCGAGGGCTCCTACCTTGACCATGAGCGCAAGAGTTTCCATCGGGACAGGTCCTCAAGCTATCCTCACTACGACAAGGACCCTACCTATGGCTCGGGGAAGAGTGGTGGTGCCTACTCTGCTGACCACTTCCACTCTTCCTGTAACCATCGCTCCCGCGACCATCACCCTCATGACGATCGCTCTCTTGACCGCTCTGGGAAGGGTCGCTACACCCGAGAGCACTCTTTGCAGCCACATCACAGGTCCAACCACTCTACACCTGCTCGTGCTACGCCAAACCTTAGCAACTGGAAGGCCACTGCGCCAACCCCCACAGGCAGTGTGCCATTCATTTGCTTCAGTTGTGGCAAACCTGGCCACAAGGTCGCCAACTGTCCTAAGATGATGTCCGCTCCTATCGTACCTAAGTCACAGTACCATGGGTCTACAAGCCGCGGTTGCCTCACGCCCATGAATGCTGAAGAAGCTCAAGCTACCCCTGATGTTGTGTACGGTATGTTTTTAGTTAATGGCATTAAAGCATCCGTTCTGTTCAATTCTGGAGCTACATGTTCATACATCTCATCCAAGTTTGCACGAGAGAATAATATACCTACCACTCCATGTCTGGAGCCTATAGTCACTAGTTCTCCCCAAGGTGAGATGAGAAGCACCGATATCTGTAAGGGAGTGAAGCTTTCTATCGAGGGTCTAACCTTCTGAGCTAACCTTACCCTGCTACCTTTAAATGGCCTGGATGTCATCCTAGGCATGGATTGGCTTACCAAGCATAAGGGTTTGATCTCTTGTTCACCCAGATATGTTAAGGTAACCCACCCCTCTGGCCAAACAGTTAGATGTGCACCGCAGAAAGATAAGTCTGATCTGTTCTATGTGCCCTGAATGCACTCAAGTCTCAGGCAGAATCTCAGAAAAAGGAGAAGACTCGGTGATGTCCCTGTTGTCAGAGAACATGAGGATGTGTTTCTAGAAGAGTTGCCAGGCATGCCACCTGATCATGATGTTGAGTTCATAATTGACCTCGTGCCGGGTACCGGTCCCATTGCTAAGCGACCGTACCGCATGTCAGTTGATGAGCTAGAAGAGCTCAAGAAGCAACAGAAAGAACTTTCCGAAAGGGCTTTGTTAGGCCTAGTGCCTCACCTTGGGGATCACCTATTCTATTTGTGAAGAAGGATGGTACGATGAGGATGTGTGTTGATTACCGCAATCCCAATGCTGTTACTATCAAGAACAAGTATCCTTTACCGAGGATTGATGACTTGCTTGATCAGCTTCATGGTGCTAAGTACTTCTCAAAGATTGATCTCAGATCTGGTTATCATCAAATGAAGATTCGTGAGGAAGACATTCCCAAGACAACCTTTGTCACTCGCTATGGGCAGTATGAGTTCACCGTTGTATCCTTCAGCCTCACGAATGCCCCTACCTACTTCATGAACATGATGAACAAGGTGTTTATGGATGATCTTGATTAGTTTGTGGTAGTCTTCATTGATGAAATTCTGATTTATTCATCCACTGCCGAAGAACATGAAGCACACCTGAGGATAGTGCTCGAGAAGCTATACCAACACCAACTCTATGCCAAGTTCAGCAAATGTGAGTTCTAGCTTGAAGAAGTTCCTTTCCTTGGTCATGTACTCTCAGCTGATGGTGTTGCTGTAGATCCTGCAAAGACAAAGGTCGTGAAAGAATGGGAGCAACCTCGCAATGTATTTGAGATCAGGAGTTTCTTGGGATTGGCGGGTAACTATCGTCGATTCATTGAGAACTTCTCGAAGATAGGCCGTCCTATGACAAATCTCTTGAAGAGGACCAATGAGTTTGATTGGACACCAGAATGTGAACAAAGCTTCCAGACTCTGAAGGAGAAGCTCACTACCACACATGTCCTAGCCTTACCTGATATCACTAAAGACTTTTTCGTCTATTGTGATGCCTCTTGCCAAGGACTTGGTTGTGTGCTGATGCAGAATGGGAAAGTTATTGCTTATGCTTCCCGACAGCTGAAGGAGCACGAGCAACGATACCCCACTCATGATCTTGAGTTAGCAGTTGTTGTGCACACCCTGAAGATCTGGTGGAATTATCTCATTGGCAATAAGTGTGATATATACACTGATCACAAGAGCTTGAAGTTCTTCTTCAATCAAGAAGATCTGAATATGAGATAACGCAGATGGCTAGAGCTAATTAAGGACTATGACATGGAAATTCACTATCATCCAGGAAAAGCGAATGTAGTCGCAGATGCACTTGGTCGTAAGACCAACTGTCATGCTCTATTCATCTCAACCCTGCCACCTGAATTGAAGAAAGAAATTGAAGATCTCTAGCTTGAGATAGTACCCTATGGTCTGTTGCACGAACTTTGCATCGAGTATAATCTCACTGAGCGAAATCGTGAAGCTTAGAAGAGTTGTGATGAAATGGATTACATTTGAGGGTTGATGAAGCTAGGCTACAGCCCAGAATTCAGGGAAGATGAGCATGGAACCATCTGGTTCAAGGAAAGAATCTGTGTACCCAATGATCCTGCCTTGCGTAAAGAGATTCTGTCAGAAGCACATGACTCCAAGTATTGCATCCATCCTAGTGGTGCAAAAAATATCAAGATGTGAAGAAGCACTTCTAGTGGAAAGGCATGAAGGCAGACATTGCTAGACATATGGCTAAATGTGACATCTACAACAGAGTCAAGGCCGAGCACAGAAGACCCACTGGATTACTCAAACCACTCGATGTTCCTGAATGGAAGTGGGAGAGCATATCCATGGATTTCATCATGGGTTTGCCTCGAACGCCAGTTGGTAATGACTCCATTTGGGTGATTATTGATCATCTGACTAAAGTCACCCACTTCATGCCTGTCAAGACCACCGTTAGCGCTGAGAAGCTAGCAGATATCTACATCAAGGAGATATAAGGCTTCATGGAGCTCCTAAAAGTATTGTGTCAGATCATGGACCTCAATACATGTCCTGATTCTGGCAAGCTCTTCACGAGTCCATTAGGACTAACCTTGACTACAGCACCGCTTACCACCCGCAGACAGATGGTCGACAGAAAGGGTGAATCAGATTCTTGAGGATATGCTTCGTGCCAGTGTTCTCAAATGTGGCTTAGATTAGGAGAAGTGTTTGTCATTTCCTGAGTTCTCTTACAACAACAGCTACCAGGCAAGTATCAAGATGTCACCCTTTCAAGCTCTTTATGGAAAACCATGCAGAACCCCATTGATGTGGGACCAATCAGGTGAGAGGGCAATTTTTAGCCCCGCCAAGATCAAGGAAACCAAAGAAGGAGTTGCTCAAGTTAGAGAGAACTTGAGGATCGCTCAAAGCCGATAGAAAAGCTACGCTGATAAAAGACGTCGAGACCTTGAATTCAAAGTTGGGGACTTTGTCTATCTCAAAGTGTCACCACTTTGTGGTACTGTCAGATTCCACGTGAAAGGGAAACTAGCTCCAAGATATGTTGGCCCTTACCGCATCCGTCATAGAGTTGGAAAGCTGGCATACAAGCTTGAACTACCCCCACAGTTGGCAGGAGTACATCCCATATTCCATGTCTCACAGCTACGCAAGTGCTTGAGGGTACCCAAGGAAGAAACAGTCACTACTGATGTGCTTGATATCCAAGATACTCTAGAGTACAAAGAGCACCCCATCAAGATTTTGGGTTATGACACCAAATTGACCTGAAGCAAAACTATCCCTATGTGCAAGGTTCAATGGAGCAATCACACTGAACGTGAAGCAACGTGGGAAGATGAGAATCAACTGCTGCTACAGTATCCTTACCTCTTCGAAGGGTATGTCAATTCTTAAATCTCGAGGTCAAGATTCCAATGAGGGGGAAGGACTGTAACAACCCAAAAATCTGAGATACAAATTTTTCTCAAAAACCGATGAATGATGCTGTGACATGTAGAAAAGTTCCTCTTATGTCGCACAAGTACCACATGCTTTCATCTTGTAAACCCTAGCTCATGCATCCATGTTGCATTTTAAATTACCATGTGATTTGGTTTTTATATTTGAATTTATGACTGCTAATAAAAAAAGAAAAAATAATATTTATTTTCACAAATAAATATTAAGGGAATAATACCCTAACAAATATAAGGGCCTTGTATTCCCACTACTTGTTATTCAAAGTTGGCACATCGCTTTATATATATATATGTATACATATACAAGTATTTTGGAAAATTTAATGGAAAAGAGAGAAGGAACAAAAGAAAAAGGAAAAGACCAATCTAGCCCGCAAAGGAAGCAAGCCCACACCGGCCCTTTTCTTTTTCCCTCTTTCTCCTTTTCTCTCCGCGTAGCTGGCCCAGCAAGCAAAGGATGCCGCCGGCCCGTGAGGCCCAGCAAGAAGGAATGCCCGCCTCACGTCGCGACGGGACGGGCCGCAGCGCTGATCGTTGGACCCCGCGTGGGGCCAAGGTGTCATCTTTTTCACCCGGTCCCTCTCTCCAGCTGCTCTTCTTCGACCGCGAGCAGAGGGAGCTGCGTTCGTGCGATGTGCCCAATTACCAGCCCCGCTTTGAGACGCTCGTGTCTGCCACCTGGGCCGACCGCTTCCCGAGAGCCCTGCATAAATCGCCCGCGGCCGCGAGGATCTTTTTCTCCCCCCACACGCGCACATGAACTACCGCCGTGGTGAAACTCTGCCGCTGTAATGCATTTCAGCACCCAGCCCTTGCTAGCCCCTCTCACCGACCTCCTGGATCCCAACTGATGGGGACGTGATTCCCTGATCTTCCGTCAGATGGAGATAACTATCGTTTTGGTGGAGCACGACACACCGATCCGGCTTCAGATCCAAAGACCCGAACCCTGCAATCTTAGCACCACGACTCCTCTGGTTATCAACCGTGTCTCCAACCGGTTGACCTCGCCACGAAGGCTAATCCCTGCCTGTGAAACGAAGAACACAAGCAAGAACTCGAAAGAACGCAGCTCAATTAATGGGACAATCTGCAAATGAATGATTAAGCACTCGAGTTGGGGTTCCACAAACCGATGAACGGCGGCTGTCGATGGACAGAATAATCTAAGCAAAACCCAAAACCTAACGACGACGGCGGCGCATGTTTATAAAGAACTTAGGGTCGTCGCCTACCCTGGACGCGCCCACTAACAGGCTCATAAACGATACACGGCCCATTGGACCAAAATAAGGTGACGCAGCACCAAAACAGATTCGGAATGTTGACTTGCTTCGACAATTCCCGTGGACTCCGAAGAGGTTTTGATGTGAGACCACTTCTATTGGCTTCCTTATGAAGTTAGCTTTCCAACCATATGTAGAACGTCCAAAACGGAGTCCGTATGAGTCCGTATGACCAGTTCTAGTCCAGGCTGGTCTGGCAGTCCGAGACAGACGCGAAATCAGCTTGTGTTGCACGCCCTTGCTGGCCCAGCTCGTCTCCAACTCCTCGTCCAAGTTCTTCAGAAGCCTCTCCATTGTTCCTAAGCAATATTAAATCATTAGGTAGTAATCTATTCTCAAAAGTATGAAAAGTATCGCTTAAAAACGAGCTCACCTGTAAATGTAGTTGACGCATTCGAGCTCGGGTCATTGGGCCTTGGAGAGGATCAGCAGGTGCACAAGAAGAAGCGATGTCCTCATCACCAACCAAGCCCCCAATTGCTGACCTGGAGCCCTCCTTGGCCGCCTAATCAAGCTCCCTCGCCTGATCACCATCCGCCGATCACCTACCACCGCGGCTCTCCTATAAAACCACGGCCATAGCATCCTAGGGCTTCCCAGCCGCTGCCACCACTCTGGTGGTTTCCAACTCGCCACTAACCCCTTGCCCTTTGCTTCTTGGCCATGACGCTTGTACCGAGTGCGTAGGCCAAGGCCTCACCCGGCCTACTTGGACACATGCACACGCACACACGAACCAGCCAAAGCCCTAAGGACCACGGCATCGGGAGGATGCCGGACTGAAACGCCGCCATGCCCGTCGCCGCGCTGCATGCCGCCGCGGCGAGGCCACCTTGCTAACCCGTCACCAAGCCCCAAGCCGCTTCGTCACCGGATCTGGATCGTCTCGTCAAGGAGCACCTTGCGCACACACTATCTCCTTCTTTGCCTCACCAGAGCACCATCTACGTGCCACCTTGTCCTTGTCATGCCATCGCGGAGCCGCTCTAGAGCGCCGCCTTGCATCGCTATTCCCCATCGCCACCAGCCGCCGTGGTGGACAAGAAGATGATGCCGAGGACCACCGTGGTGAGCTGCATCAGCTCAAGGAGAAGATGGAGTCCGGGGAGCCTCTCTGAGTACCATGCTGCGTACCATGGTAGCGCCGGAGCTCCGCCGTGGGCACAGCCGCCCGTGCGAACTCCGCTGTGGCGTATCGTCGCCGTCGGCGCAATAGGATGTTGCTGGGTGACCCCAGACATGTTCCCGCACCCTTATTTGCTTTGGATTTGGACACAGTCAAGCTAATGCCAAGCGCCATCGATGTCAAGCCGCCGTCCGCCGTGGAACTCACCGCCGGGAGCCAAACTATCGACTTGGAGACATTCTCTGTGTTCGCCGCATCACCCTGAAGCCATGGGATGAGAAGATGCAGCTAGAAAACCGCAGAATCACAGGGAATCGATGAGCTCCACACCGCCGGCGAGCCCCCGCCATTGGGCAAGGGAAAACAGAGGAGGGGATGGCTCGGCTCGAGGATGGTGGACTTGGACTACCTGCACCGTGACGCTGCAAGTGGGGCCGGAGGGTGCCGGTGCACCGAGTACAGGTCTATGGACCATAAAGACCCAGAGGAAGATCCATGGACGTGGTCTATGTGGAATAGAGTCACTGCAGAAGGACCCAACAGAGGGGCGGTATACCGTGGACCAACGCCGTGAGCTAAGCCCATTTCGGATCTGTGATGACAACGTGGTAGCACCAGAGTGTGCCACGTGGCGGGCCGAGCCCGGCCCATATTTGGCCCATGTCTGGCCTAATCGGCCCAATAACGGCCCGTTAACGGCCCATGTGGGCCCACTTGACCATTGACCTTTGACCGTGACCATTGACTGTTGACTGCTGACTGCTGACGTCAGCATGACGTAACCTGCCACGTCAGCTGCTGAGCTGTTACTGTGTGGACCCGCACGTGACACGTGGATCAATCCCGCACATGACACTTTTTTGGAAAATAGCTAAATCTTCATAAATTCATAACTAATTCATACGAGCTCCGAAAATTATGATCCAAGTATCTAAATTTTCTATAAATTGAGCTCTACCTATTTTTACTATGTTTAAGTGCATTTGGATCTTTTATTTAGTATTCGTTCTTTGTGCTAATCTATAGGGGTCGCTTCTACGACCATTAATTCTCGGTTATAGGGTCGCGTGAGGACAAGTCTGACGACAGTGACTACTAGGAGAAGTCTAACAACTACGTTAGTGAAGGTGTCACATCTCACCCAACCTCGTAGATCCCATTACGCATGGCAAACGTAGCATGGATAGTGCTTTAATTTTTGTTGCTAAATAATGGATTGCCTATGCTAGGATTGCATGGTAGATTATTACTTGATGAGCCTTACCTTGTTGTAACCTATCACCTGCTTACCTGCTGTTTTGTTAGCCACTTGCTTATCTGCTATATTTATTCGTATATATTTCACTTGCTTACATTTTGATGCGACATGATGAACCTTGGGAGGGCCTGGAGGGTGCCAGGCTTGATGTGTGTGTGTTGATGGGTCAGATGAGCTTGTGAGCTCATGATGCTGTATCTGGGTTTAGGGTGGAGGTTACGGCAGGGAGTAGGGTGAGGGTTGAGTCGATCAACAGTTGGTCCAATTCATCAACCAAAGAGATCAATCTAACCCACCAGACTGGAGAATCAAAGGTTTCACTCAAACCTTCTGTAACTTGGCAACAAACAGAGGCTACTCCGTCTTCAAGATTGATAGAAATATGAACACAAGTGCAGATGTTTTAGCCCATCAGGCACTAGCTGCGGTTTCTGCCCAGCACAATATTTTAGATTGTTCTTGCTCTTATGAGCATCATGTATCTCAGTGCCCCCTTGTACAAGTTCTACAACATGTAGAACTCAACTCTGTATCAGTTCAAGCAGCACGTTGCTGCTAGTTATATATATCTATATGTTTCTTGTCAAAAAAAATATTGTCCGTCTCCGGTGCCCACCCACCTCATGTTGTGGCACGCACGCCTACCCACACCGTGCTGCGCCGTCGGTAGTTCCATTACTCAACTGACACTAAGACTCTCCGTGACGTAGCGGTGCTAAAAAAAAGTTCACCTTCCCATCTGTCCACGTTGCCCCGACTTTTGCTTTTTCTACAACATTGGCACCGAGGCTTGTACTGTACGTGGACCCCGATCACAAACCTCTTCCCCTTCCTTCTCCTTGTTCTAGGCGCGAGTGAATTCTCCCCATCGTCACCGCCCAAACAAATATCTCCGTTACGGCTAAATCATCCCACACAAACCACGCAAACCGATCTCTTCATCCCCAAATTAAGGCTCTCCTCAAAATCACCTGCCAACCAGTGATGATACGCCCACCATGGTACTATCATGACTGGTAGTGATTGCTCGTAATGAATTATGAGTGCTAAAACTTAGGGTAGGCTATTTCATTGTCTAGCACTAGTATATAGTCTTAAGAGTCTACAAAAATTTTCTAAGAGCATCTACGAAAGTCTTTCTAAACTCTTATATAGAGGGATATTTGAATAAAAGTCGATATATATATCTTTCCACCATCCAATTCGATAAAATTTTTGTTGTTGATAATATAAATATAGCATGCCATCATAAAACTTATACAATTTAATGTGGAGCATGAATTCATGCTAGAAATTATATATGCAACACACAAAAGCCTGCCCTCCAAATGGATCTCTTGGATGAAATCAATTTTCCACTTTGGCGCCTCTTCAGTTATTCTCAATGGAATGCCTGGCAAGGTCTTTCACTGTAAAAGGGGGTTAAGCAGGGTGACCCCTTATCTCCACTTCTTTTCATTCTTGCTGTTAATTTCCTGCAATCTCTTCTTAATGATGCTAGAATTCCAGGGGCCTTGAGACTACCTATCAACATCATTGACTAGGACTTCCCTATTCTATAGTATGCTAATGACACCCTTATTTTTATGAAAGGATGCCCTGATAAGCTTAATCACCAGAAGAATATACTATCCTCATTTTCAGAATCTTCAGGCCTTAGAGTTAATTTTGACAAATCAATGATGGTGCCCCTCCATATTCCACCTGATAAAGCCAAATCTCTTACCTCTTTCTTTGGTTGTAGCATTGGGACCCTACCTTTTACATATGTGAGTCTCCCTCTAAGCTTGACCAAACCATCTGTAGCTGATTTCTGGCCTCTGACTACAAAGTTTAAGAGAAGATTGTTAGCCTTTTCATCCCTCCTTAATGAAGCAGGTAGGCTCCAACTCACAAATGCAATGTTAACTACACTCTCAACTTTTGCAATGTGCAGCTACCTCCATCCAAAAACCATTGTTAAGAAAATTGACAACTTTCAAAAGCATTACTTGTGGAGAGGATCAGACATCAATAACAAGAACCCTTCTAAAGCTACCTAGCCCATGTGCTGCTTGTCAAAACAAGATGGTGGTTTGGGCATCCTCAGGCCCTGTTTGGTTGGGCTGTAGCTTTTGAAGAATCAGCTGTGAGCTATGGCTTTCTGAAAAGTAGCTGTGAGATGTGAGCTGTGAGGAAGCTAAAAGCCTGTTTGGTTGAGCAGCTGTGGCTTTTGAGAATACTGTTCAATGGACCCCACTAGTCATCCACATCCCTCCCCACCGCCAAGCTAACGAGAGGATCGAACCGTTTTCTTTATAACGGATGGCAGTGCGGGTAATTTTTTGCTCTCACAGCCGGTGAAAGCAGGTCTCCCCCTGCTGTGAACTTTGTACTGCGCAAAAGCTAGCTTTTGGTGAAGCTGGTAACCTCTTAGCAGCCCTTTGGTTGGCTTCTCAGCTTTTGGAGGCAAAAGCTACAGCCAGAAGCTGAACCAAACAGGGCCTTAATCTCTCAACTCAATATGAAAGCTTGTTGCTCAAACATGTGGAAATTGCTTCAGTTGGTATAGACCAAGTACTACACTAGAAATAAACGGATAGACATGAAAAACATATACATAACTTTGGTACAATCACCGCCCGGGGGGGGGAGGGCTGCAAACAATTCACCATATTCCTTTCTACAGCTACCAAGGTGCTTGCTCGAAAACAAATCTGGGTGCTCCTAAACAAACCGAAGATACCAATACGATACCAAGATGTACATCGTGATATGGACATAAAGTATTTGGTGATCGTCTTCTCCCGTTTGTACAGTCATTGGACAAGGGGCGCATGCCTCGACAACGCACAATTTTGTATGCAAATGTCAACAACGCCAACAAGGGTGATCTACACTATGTGTCTGCCCTGACGAAGATGTAACATGCATGCATTTTATTAGAATCAGGGACAAGGAGGTGGACTCGGTGGAACTTGTGAGCGCCGTATATATGCATAGATGAAATGTATGTATGTTACGATCGGCAACATCTACAAGCGCAGGGACAAGGAGGTGGACTCGGTGGATGCGACGTCAAGTGGCTGAACGGTGACCATGGCTGTCACATGGCGTCCCTAGTTTTCAGGAGTCTTGTATATCTTTAGAGATTTGGTTAGTTGGAGTCTGTTAGCGTAAGAAGTCAGAACCGAGTCATGTAAAGACTAAGAGTCCTATTCGGTTAAAGGAAAGGGCTTAGCCAAGGATTGAGATTTATAATCTCCCTTGGGCGCCTGGCAGTGCTCCTGCTCTTACGATCTATTGCTGCGCGCTCGTCGACCACGGCTCCCACTCGCAGCAAGCTCTCTCGTCCTCAATGTGTACCTAAAAGCGCAACCTCACAGCAGCTGGAGTAGTTCTTCTTCTACTTCTTTGATCCTATACATAGTTAGTCTTTTTGCCAATAGTTACTCGTCACCCCAATAGCTGGGAAGGACATGCTGGAACCCAAGAAGACGATGCCGTGGCTGGAGCGATGGACCGAAGTCCACCCGGACAGCAACAACAAACGTGTTTGCGCCTGCATCAACCTGGATGCCAACCCGGTTAGCTAGTGTGTGCGTGCCATGATGCATGAGTGTTTAAGTAGATGTGTGTTTATGATTAAGCTTTGATGTATACGAGGTTCCCAACCGAGCAGTGCGAGCGGCTGTCATCTCGACCACCATGCATGCATGGACAAAGTATGGGATGGATGCATGGCGGTCAGATGTCACGCTCGCTTGCATTATTCGGTTGCGGGCCTTGGATACATCTCGGAATAAACATAAGCAGACAGTGTATTGATAATATATATATACCTTCATTTATTGTTATTGCTTTTACTGTCCATCCATGGATAATAAGATACCTTAAATTATTCTCTTTATTTACAAGATATAGGCATAACCATATGGAAAACGGCCATGCCATGTTTCTGGGTTTAGAAAGCAAAAGGACTTCATAATAAGGGGTGCACTAACAGAATACAACAAGCGACAGTTTCAGAGTTCCTTTTGTTGCAATCATGCATCATCCATCTTCTCCATATAATGAAATAAAAGGGGAAAATTCTAGATGGTAGGATTAGTGTAAAAAGAACATAAGATAGGAATGTTTCGTCCAGATTTTTGGAGGAATTCTACTAAAAGGTCTACCTCAAGTTTTTAATTCAGATGGAAGTCCCAGTGCATCTTTTCTCTTTCTTATTTGGCACTAGGCTTGATTGGTCTAACTACTGTCAGCAAATATTTCCTGACAACTAACCGATAGGAAATGAACACTAACCGTTTTGTTGAATTTATATTTGGGATAGGGTTTTTACCGCCAGTTGAAGCCACAAACTGATGGTTAACGTTTTATAGAACCGACTGCACAAATCGGGTTGACAAAAATATTTTATATATATAGCTTGTACCTTACAGTCAAGTCGATCGATACAGTCGATACGACAGCAATAATCAAAGTCTGGTCCTGCTATTTCATACGATTTGCATACGTACGTACGTCCATACAGTCTAGTTATTTGGTGCCAGTCAAGAATGGAAACACACTACCAACGCTCGTTGTGCTACGACGAGCTCTCTGAGTACGTTGTGCCGATCGCCTTCTTCGGTGCCAGTTCGTTCAATTTCATCGCTTGTTGAAGGAGGCTGCGCGCGGCGACCATTCCCAACTTCTCATGCGCTGCAGGCAGCCGGCAAATCGAGCACGGCAGCACCTCCAGTCCTCTGAACTGTGGATCAGCCCATCGCGAGCCAGGAGGCTAGCTGAGCTGTGGTTCGCCGTCGCGGCATGCCGCTGTTAACCGCCGCAGACGGCCAGGCATGCAGCGCCGTGTCAAGCTCTCCGTCGTCCCAATGCTCTCAGTTACCTCAGTAACAGGCGTGGAAGAACATGCCTCGAGAGTTGGTATCGTTCAGCTGACATCCCGTCTATCAGGATGGTGCACCGTAACTAGCAAATCAGGCAGCAGCATGTAGGCGCCTGTGTGAGAGGCGTAGTATCCGGTGAATAAGGAATTAACAGAGGTCATAGTAAATCGAACACAGGCTCTGGTTGTGGCATGCGTTTCATCTGTGAGTAGCAATTCCATGCACCACATATAAACTAGAATCAAAATGAAGAGACGAACTAATAGGGGGAAGCTAGTAAATATTATTTGGGAAAGCTTGTAAATATGGTGAGAACGAAGCACACAATTTCATTTACTATTCCATAACCCATCGAAATACACGACGGATTATTCATCACGCCCATGCATCGAAATGTATTACGATCGATCAAACGTCGTATATTATTTCGTTGAACACACGTAGTAATAAATATATATAAATGTAGATCGGCAGCTAGCCAAATGCAAGCAAGCAGCAGGCTGTGAAATCGCTGAGCTAGCCACATTGTGGCCACTCGTAATCTGGCCTTTCCAGCACGGTCCATCTGGGGTTGCTGATGCTGGTGTCGACCACGACAAAGACGCGCTCCGGGAACTGCCCCCAATCATCGGGGAGGGGAGTGTTCGGCCCGAGGTTCAATATGCTCACGTCCGGGCGGTCATTCATGATGGTGATGCACGCAATGGAGAAATCCTGCCCCACAACATCCGGCCACTCCGTTATCATCTCTTCCGACATATTTCACGATCCAACTGTCTCTGTGGTGCCGGAGGGGGAGAAGAAGAAGAGAGCTGCACTGCTTGTGGCCTGCCGTTAGCATGCTGAGATGAAAGTGGCGGCCTATATATATATATAGTACGCACGGGCACGCTCATCGTGTACAGAATATACGACATCGTGTAGTCAGATGTCCTCGCTCGCGTACAAAAGCTCGCAGCTAATAAGTAGAACCATATATGTCTACCCTGTATATGGCTTACAACAAATTAATGACGAGACAGAAACTATATATATTACGTGTGCACATCCGTGTATAGAAGTATATATGTCCAACAACCCGGGCTATTAGTTTTAGTTTCTAGCTATATACACAAAATCGCACGTCATCACTGAACTCATTAATATAAGAGAACTATTAATTCTAGAGATACATGTCTACTGTATGGGCTACGACAATGACGAGATAGATGCATGGCTGTCAGATGTCACGCTCGTATTATTCGGTCGTGAACCTTGGATACATCTTGGAATAAACATAAGCAGGCAGTGTATTGATGAGTATACCTTCATTTATTGTTATTGTTTTTACTGTCCATCGACGGATGATTAATGTAATGATATAGTATATGCATGGGATGAATAATGAACCGTGTGTCTCCGTCTTATTATGAGTATAATAAGATTTTCCACAAATTTTTCTCTCTATTTACAAGATAGAGGCACACCATATGAAAGACCACCACTTTCTTTCATGCCATGTTTGATATGCAAGAGTGAGTACTACTCTGGCTTTAGAAAGCAAGACAAGGTAAGGGATGAACTAACAAGATACAACAAGCACGGTTTCACTGTTCCTTTTGTTGCAACCATTGATCCATCTTCTCAACTTAAATAAAATAAAAGGTGGAAATCCTATTAGTACTTCCTTTTGATGGTAGCATTCTTGTAAAAGAATTTCATAAGATTGGATTATTTCCTCCAGATTTCCAGGGAGTGAGGAGGGGGTGGAGGAGAGGGAGAGTGAGGATTGTTTCCTCCAGATTTCCACTGGTTTAAGTCATAAAACTGGTAGCATATATGCCCGCTTGCGAAAAAAATAAAGTCTCCGGTGGTGAAAATGTATCTCTGATATGATATTATTTGACCGACAGTAAAAATATTGTTGACAAAATACTTTATATATTTCTATTGATCACTTTAGTTTTATGCTTAGCCATGGTGTTGGCTAAGTTTAAAGAAAAAATACAACAATATGCAATAGAAATTTTGAATTAAATTCTTATGAAATATATGCCTGGATTATGTATTTTTAACATTTTTCTAGTTTTACCTAGAGAAGTTCGAGAAGTTTAAATTTGAAAAGTCTTGAACAAAGTTAGAGAACCCAAGTTTTACATAAAAAATTCAAAATATATTAATCGACAGTTTAGAATAGTCGGAGTATATTTTAAGACGATCAAACCCAAATTAAAAGCCAGGTATATAAGTAGAGGCAGCAGATATTTTCAATGTTTCATTTGCAAAAGCTCTAACTCTGAGACCAACATAGGATTTGAAGTTTGGATGACAAGATAAACAGGTCTACAGCTATACATAATGTTTACCAAAAATAACAAATAAAATTACTCAACTAAATTTGTTTTGTTAACTCCATATCTCAGTCTTTTTGAGTTGGCGAGCTCCAGAATTAAAGAAGCCCATTGTGCAAGCTGCAGCACAGTACAGTGCAACAGTAGTTTGCATTGTGTGCATGAGATATAATTTATGATTCATAGAGCAAGATGTTTTTCTTGGCTTTAGTTAGTACTTGCTCTTAGTGACGCTCGTTTTTGGAACATCGGTTGTGGCAAAGGACAGTGATTTATTGTCACTTGTTTATAAATAAATCCTAATAAATAATGAAGCAAAGCCAGCATACCGTGATTCTTAAAAAATGTAACAACACACAACAAGCTACACTTTCTGTTTCTAAGGTAGAACGGAAGATCGACTTATATATTTGCTAGTACATGTAAAGTGAGAGCGATCGAAACGACATGATTATAACTCTTATTCAAACTAGCATACATGCGTGCTTGCACTGCATATGCGTGCGTGAACACGGAAACGTATACAAATTAAACCACACTAAGACACGAAACTTAAACTAAATCCACTATATGTAATTTCTTTTTATCAGATGAAGAACTCATCGCGATGGAAAGACGACACACGCAAACCAACAAGTCCGTATGCCGCCGTCACCGGGCGCCAGCGGTGAGAACTCGATCGATCTCTAACCAACGACGGGCGTGTAAAGGACAGCTCCGGTGGTGTCGAAGTAGACGCGGACGCGGTTGTCTTTGTACCCGGGCGCCACGCTGGTGCCGTCCGGGGCAACCTCGATGGCTACGTCGGGCCTGTCGCTGCTGATCTGCGTCACCGCCTGGGCCGCCGGCCACCCCACCACCTCCGGCCACGACGTCTTCGAGCTCCTCATTCTCGACGTCCTCTCCTTCAGGCGATCACGTACTTCTCTGCTTATTCAGAAAACCTGCTAGCTAGCTTGTGAAGCACTGTACTAATGAGGAAGTTTGGATCTCTCATCGCTCCTGATGGTCTTTATAGGGTCACCGTAGTTGGACGTGCATGCATGGAAGATTGGAGACAACACAAACAAGAGCCTCGGTGTTGTCACCCCGATCTTCTGGCGTTTGCGTCATCTAGATGTATTTACAGACAAGTGACAGCAGAGCCGGACAAATCACCGTCCTTTGCGACAACCAACGTTCCAAAACTTGCATCTGTAAGACAAGCCCATTGCTCTCTGAATCATAAGTTATATCTCATGCACACAATGCAGACTAGCTACTGTTGTATAGTACTGCTGCAGCTGGCACAATGGGCTTGTTTGGTACTATCCACAGCTCAAAGATATGAAGGCACCGGATATCCTCGAAATGAGTCGATCTTCAAAAGCTGGTGGATTCACCGTGCTTTCGGTCTTGTAGACGGGGACCCGTTTATATCCGATAATAGTGTCACGAACGTAGTTGAACGTGCATCCATGGATGATTGTGCACAAACAACAACCTCGGCATTGTCACCCCGGCTGTTGGGCTTTTGCTTTTATTCTCATTTATTTATAGACAAGTGACAACGCAGATGGATAAATCACTGTCCGTTTGCGAAAACCAACGTTCGAAAACTAGCATCAGCATCCACTACGTCGATTTCGAATTACCGCAGCGGCGCCAAAGCAGCCGGTAGCGGGCGCCCCGGCTGCCCGCTTGGTAGTTCGGTGGCCGCCCACGGCCGGCCGGGTCATACGCAAGCTGCGGTAAATAACCATTTACCGTAGCGGGCAACTTAACGCGCCCGCTGCGGTAAATAGATTGTTGCCCGCTGCGGTAATTCTGGCTCCATTATAAAGGCCGCCGCTAGCCCCCTTCTTCCCCACGGCTTCTCTTCCAACTCGTGGGGGGGAGGAGAGATTTTGCCCTAATTTTTAGCCACACCATAAAATTAAGCTTTGTATCTTTGATTTGGGAGAGGAAGACACTACTAGAAGTAAATAATTTCTCTCCCACCCCTTTTTCTCTCTCGCTGTGTCTCTTTTTGTCTAGATCTTGCTGCATGGAGGAGAGAGATGAAGCAAGCTTGTTTTTTCCATCTAGATTCACCATGGATGCATGAAAGCTCTCTCACACCTTTTTTTCTCTATTTCCTCACCTTTTAGTGTCTTTTGTCTAGTTCTAGATCTAGATCCCTATGGATTAAGAGATGAAGCTTGGTTTTTTTATCTAGGTTCACCATGGATGCATAAAAGCTCTCTCCCACCCTTTTTTCTCTATTTCTTCACCTTTTAGTGTTTTTGTCTAGTTCTAGATCTAGATCCCATAGATTAGAAAGATGAAGCTAGTCTTTTTTCCATCTAGATTCACCATGGATACATAAAAGCTCTCTCGTATACTTTTTTTCTCTATTTCCATACTTTTTAGTGGCCTTTGTCTAGATCTAGATCTAGATCCATTGTGTATAGAGATAAAGTTTGTGTTTCTTCCATTTAGATTCATCATGGATGCATGAAAGCTCTCTTTCACCCCTCTGTTGCTCTATTTCGTCACTTTTTAGTTCTTTTTGGCCAATGCTATCTCTTTTTCTTGATTTTGGAGGTAGATCATCAACTTTTTCTAATTCTCTTCTCCATTTTGCTGCTTGTGTCATGTACAGCTCCGATGGACAGGTTCGAATGGATGTACAAGATTGACAGAGTGCTTGATCCTCGATACCTCGTTGAATTGAGGAAGTTTTTGGCCGTTGCGAAAGCTCACCGTGAGAGTCAGAAGTGGTCAACAACCACATGTCCAAGTGAGAAGTGCGAGAACCAGGTAGGCTACCCAGATGGTACCGTGCAATCTCATTTGATTGTGCACGGTTTCATGCAGGGTTACACGGTCTGGACTTCCCATGGTGAAAGGCTTGGTGCGAGTGGCGGTGCATCTGGAGTGAGCTCTTCAATGACGATGGTGAACCAAGATCCTGTTCGACCACACGTGCCACCTTCGACGACAGCTGCGCCAGCCGCTGCCGACGATGCTCGTGATTACATCACGGTGGAAAAACTACTGGAGGGCATGCCAGATAGTGCCAATGGAGGTGACGATGGTCATGAGGATCCTTTGAGGGAACCGAAGGATGTGCAGCTATTTGAAGACCTGGTCAACCACATCGATGAGGACGATGTCATGTTTGGTAGCCCGAAGTGGTTGGAAAATTTTAGAGAGAAGAAGCAGGTGTCTATTGATCCTCTGTATCAGGATGGCGGGAAATGTCCAGATGGGTGCATGGTGCTCCATTTCAACCTCCAGATGCTGATGATGAAGGCCCGGCATGGTTGGTCGGACAATAGCTTCAACGAGCTGTTAAGTTACCTAGCTACCACGTACCCAACTGGCGGGAACAAGGTGCAAGTGAATACCTATCGGGCGAAGAAGCTGACTCGGCCGATGGTGATGAAAGTTAGAAAGTTCGATGCCTACCCTAACCACTGCATCCTATATCAAGGTGAGGAGTATGAGAAGTTGACCAGCTGTCCACACTGTGGCGCCAGTCGGTACAAGAGGAATGCCGGGTGTCGCGTGGATGACGACGATGAAGCCGTGCAGGGTACCGGTGGTCCAAAGAAGAAGAAGGTGGCTAAGAAGGGGACCAAGCAGATCTTGGCTCAGCAGGACGAGGAAGAAGAGGGTTATACGCGGAGGAAAAGCCCTGCGCTGTTGCTATGGTACTTGCCCGTGGTCGACCGCATGCATGCACTATTTGGGAACCTAGAGGATGCGAAGCTCATGTCTTGGCATGCATCACCCGACCGGCTCAAGGACGATGGCAAGCTGTGGCACCCCTCCGATGGCCAGCAGTGGAAGGATTTTGACAATGCGTACCCCGAGTTTCATGACGAGCCCAGGCACGTCCAGTTGGCGCTGAGTACCGACGGGATGAACCCGTTCGGTGAGCTTAGCAGCTCTCACAGTACTTGGCTGGTCATCCTGACCATATACAACCTACCTCCCCATCTATGTCAGAAGCGCAAGTACCTCCTGCTCACCATGCTTATCTCAGGTCTGAGGTAGCCCGGCAATGACATAGATGTGCTCCTGGAGCCGATCATGGAGAAGGTGCAGATGCTATTCAATGTTGGGGTCCAGATTGTGGATGCTTCTCGAAAGGAGAAATTCACCCTAAAAGACTTCATCTTTCTCACCATCACCGATTACCCCGGTCTCTTCTCACTATCGGGGCAGATCGAAGGAAAGACCGGCTGCTGGTGTGCATCAACGGGACCTGCTCCACTTACCTCAAGGGATCCATCAAGACGGTGTACATGAGGCACATGTGGTTCCTTGTGGTGAAGCACAGGTATAGAAAAAGTGCTTGGAACCAATAGTTCGACAACCAGGATGAGCCGCAGCGTCAACCACTGGCACAGACTAAGTGGGGGTCAAAGGTGTATGAGATGGTGAAGGATATGGACCAGATCGAGTTCAACAAAAGGAAGAAGCTCCCGCCACCAAATGAGGGGACAAAGAAGGGAAAAGGAAGACCAGGAAGCGAAAGTAGCCGGACACGACGGAGGAAGCACCGCCTGTGGTCCCCGCCGTTCCTTTCAAGAAGAAGTTGATTTCTTCAAGTCCCTGTCGTACTGGAGAACACTGGAATCACCCCATGCCATCGACTGCATGCACCTCGAGAAGAATGTGTTTGAGAGCATGATAGGTTCCTTGCTCAACATCCCAGGAAAGACAAAGAATGGTCTCGGGGCATGGATGGATCTTGTCAACATGGACATCAGGCACGACCTTCACCGGAGCAAGCCTAAGGATGGTAAAGTCGATATCCCGGCGGCGGCCTACAACCAACAACTGATGAGTGAACGACCTTTTGCACATTGGCGAGGGGTATCAAGGTGTCGACCAGATTCTCTTCCAACATTAGGAACCTGGTCTCCATGAAAGACCTCATGATGAGCGGCCACAACTCACACGACTGCCATGTCATGCTGATGGTGTTCCTTCCAATATTGATCAGGGCTATCGGTCTAGAGTACGTGAAGATAGTGATTACACCAATGTCATAATCTTTAACTACATCACCCAGAAGGTCATTGACAAGGCCGAGCTGCCTACCCTGAGGGAGTTCGTAGTGGAGACCCTATGCTAGATGGAGATGTTATTTCCATCGGCTTACTTTGACATGATGCCACACCTGATGGTGCACATGGTCAACTAGATCGAGCAGCTAGGCCCCGTGTACCTACATTAGATGTGGACGTACGAGCGGTTCATGTCCACCCTCAACAGATACATCCATAACCGTGCTTACCTGGAAGGCTCTATGATCGAGGCATATACTACTGAGGAGTCTGTCAACTGGTGCGTGAGGTTCCTAAAAGACAAGAGGGCGATTGGGTTGCCTTCCACAAGCACGAGGGCAAAACCACCGGGGTTGGGAAATTATGTAGGGATATTGAAACAACCTCGATTTTGACAAAGGGAAATCCACAGAGTCGAAGTGTAATATGATCATTTAAATCACATTACCCAATAACAGTTGAATACCATAATCCATACATCGAACAAAAGAGTGCAATAGAGAGGTTTACAATAACTTATTACATCACCACTTGGCAGAATCAGAGTTCATGCAGATAAGCTCCACCCCAAACCCAGATATAGAATCATCAGCTCACAAGCTCATCTGACCCATCAACACACACACCTCTAGCCTGGCACCCTCCAAGCCATCCCAGGGTTCATCACGTCACATCAAATTGTAAGCGAGTGAAGTATATATGTATGAATATAGTAGATAAGCAAGTGGCTAACATAACAGCAGGTAAGCAGGTGATAGGTAACAACAAGGTAGGGATCATCAAGTAGTAATCTACCACGCATACCTAGCACAGGTGATTCATTATATTGTAACAGAAATTAAAGCAGTATCCATACTACATTTGCCATGCGTAATGGGATCTATGAGGTTGGGTGAGATGTGGCACCTTCACTGACGTAGCTGTCGGACTTCTCCTGGTAGTCACTATCATCAGACCTGTCCTCGCTCGAGCTTGTAACTGAGAATTAATGGTCACATAGACGACCCCTATAGATTAGCACAAAGAACGAATACCAAATAAAAGATCTAAATGCACTCAAACATAGCGAAAATAGGTAGAGCTCGATTTATAGAAAATTTGGATATGTGGATCATAATTTTCTGAGCTCGTATGAATTAGTTATGATTTTTCAAAGATTTAACCATTTTCTAAAAAAGAAAAGGATTGGATTTATCTGGTGCTGACATGTGGCAGCATGTGATTGGTCCACGTGTCTCGTGCGGTTTTAAACAGAGACAAATTAGATGCTGATGTGGCAGGTGACGTCATGCTAACGTCAGTATTGACTGGGTCAACGGTCGTCTGACATGTGGGTCCGGGGTGACTTCACTGCTGACGTCAACGGTCAACGATCAACTGACAAGCGGGCCCCACATGGGTCGTTAACGGGCTGTTATTGGGCCGACTAGGCCAGACATGGGCTGGATATGGGCCGGGCTCAGCCTGCCACGTGGCACGCTCTGGTGCTGCCATATCGTCATCACAGATCCAAAACGGGCTCAGCTCACGGCGTTGGTCCACAATACACCGCCCCTCTGTGGGTGCCTTCTGCAGTGACCCTATTCCACGTAGACCGCATCCATAGATCTTTCTCTGGGACTTTGTAGTCCACAGACCTGCCCCTGGTGCACCAACTTCACCTGGTCCCATGAGCAGTGACTCCAGTCCACGTAGACCACGTCCATTATCCTCTTTACCAATCCATCCCCTTCTTCTGTTTCAACAACCTGACAGCAAGGACTCATCGACGGTGATGTCCTCCTCCAATCCCGGTGCTCTGGTGGTCCTCCGGCCCCATCTTCTTGCTCAACGGCTTCAGGGCGTCAAGGCGAGCATGGAGATGGTCTTCAAGGCGGAAGCTTGGCTCTCGGCGACGTACTGCACGGCGAGCGGCGGGTCAACGGTGATGGCGCACGTCTGCAGCCCAACTGCGTCCAATTCCAAACCAAAGCAGGGCATAGAAGTGTGATTGGGGTCACCCAATACACTCCTGCAGTGCCGGTAGCGACCTCAACCCACGGTGGAGTCCGTGCAGGCAGCAACACCCACGGCGGACCTCTGACGTGACCGTGGTCTGTAGCACGGCACCTTGGGAGGCTCCCTGGCCTCCATATTCTCCTCGGCTTGGTGCAGCACTGCACGGCAAAGCTCTCCGGCGTCTTCTTGCTCCACGAGGCAGTCGGAGATGAGCAGTGCATCTTTGCCACGGCGGCGCTCCAGAGTGGCATGTCAGTGGCACGGTCATGCGTCGGCGGTCCTCCGGTGCAGCTCCTAGGTAGATAGCATGCGCATGACGTGCTCCATAGCGAGGTGATTCCAGATCTGGCGATGAAGCAGCTCAGGGCTCGGTGATGGAGTAGCAAGGTGTTCTCATCGCGGCGGCGTGCAGCGTGGCGATGGGCATGGCGATGTTCCAGTCTGGCATCCTCCTGATGCCATGGTCCTTAGGGCTTTGGCTGGACCGTGTGTGCATGTGCATGTGTCCAAGTAGGCTGGGTGAAGCCTTGGCCTACGCGCTCCAAAGGCGAAGCGCCATGGCCAGCAACAAGGTCGGATGTTGAAAAAGGGGCTGGCGGCTATGCTCACTGGCGTTGGCGATGGGAGGAGGTGCGGTACAAGTCCAACTCCGGCTTTGGCTCACGGTTCAGCTCTGGTTCTTCGTCCCCGATGGCTCCGCAGCAGCAGCAGCTCCGCAGCGGCACTCCTCCTTCTTCACTGGCGGCGGCGGAGCTCCTCCTTCTTCTTCTTCCTCTTCCTTCTCCTCCAAATTGAGCTGGCTGGTGGCAAGATTAGAAACCACCAGAGTGGTGGCGGCAGCTGGGAAGCCCTAGGGCACTGGGGCATCGCTTATATAGAGGAGCGGCAGTGGTAGGTGGCCGGCGGACGATGGCTGATCGAGAGAGCTCCATCAGGCGGTCATGGAGAGGTCCAAGTCACCCAGTGGGGAGCTTAGCTGGGTCCAGGGGTCAGCGAGAGGGGGATAGCGGGTGCCGGGTGTGGCTAAGCATTACAGCGGCGTAGCTTCATCACGACGGGAGCGCATGTGCGCGCGCACGGGAGGAAAAGATCCTCGCGGCCGCGGGCGATTTGTGCAGGGCTATCGGGCAGCTGTCGGCCCAGGTGACAGAAGCGATCGGTTCAAAGCGGGGCTGGCGGTTGGGTGCGTCGTGCGGACGCAGCTCCCTCTGCTCATGGTCAAAGCAACGCGGCTGGAGAGAGGGGCCGGGGCAAAAGATGACACCTCGGCCCCACGCGGGGTCCAGCGGTCAGCAGCTGCGGCTCGTCCTGTCGTGTCGCGAGGCTGGCGGCTCCTTGCTGGGCCGCTCGGCGGCTTGATGGGCTGGCTGACGCACAAGAGGAGAGGGAAAAGACAGCGGGCTGGGCCAGCTGGTTGGCTTGGGCGGAAATGCTTTTCCATTTTTCTCTTTATTTCTTTTCCTTTTTCCTTTTCTGATTTTTTTCCATATACTTTTATATATACCTATATATATATATTTGTGTGATGTGCCAACTTTGAATGATAAAGTAGTGGGCATACAAGGCTCTTATATTTGTTAGGGTATTATTCCCTTAATATTTATTTTTATATATAAATAAATATTGTTGGTATTTAATAATCAATACATAAATCCAAATAAAATCCAAACCACATGTAAATTTAAAATGCAACTTGGATGCATGCTAGGGTTTGCAAGATAAGAACATGAGAGGCTTGTGCAACATGTGTAGGGTTTTCTCTATATGACACTACATCACTCAGGGTTTTTGAGAAAAAGTTTTGTAGCTCGGATTTTTGGGTTGTTACAGATATACCAAACAAAGAGTTGGAACAAGCTCATTACAGGATCCTCCATAGCTTGGTGAGTGTAGACAAATTCGTTGACAAGCACCTGGAAGAGCTCCGTGCTGCTCATGATGGACAACGCATGGAGGAATGGGTACAGAAAGAGCAGCAAATTCCGCTTGAAGGATGCCCTCCTGAAGATACAGAGACCGTTAAGAATCTTGCGCGAGGCTCATCCAGCCAAATTACCACGTGGCAAGTGTATGACGTCAAGGGATACCGCTTCCACACGAAAGACAAGGACAACAAGAGCGCGGCACAGAACAGCGGTGTTCGATATGAATGTCAAGGGGTACAGTTCTATGGGTAGATCAAAGAAATATGGGAGCTTGATTATGGCGAAAACTTACGCATAACTGCCTTTCGGTGCCACTAGGTCAACCCGAATTCAGTTATGGTGGATGATTTTGGGCTAACCACGGTAAACCTAAAAAGTACTGGTTACAAAGAAGATCATGGGAACTAGCAACTAATGTCGCACAAGTGGCCTACTACATCTATCCACCTGACACAGAGGCACGTGGTCGTGTCAAGAAAGCAGCGGGTCATGGGAGCTGATGGGGGTCCAAAGCCCTGAATAGTACAACAACTACTCAGAGATGCAGCTTCTCACCAATCATCCAAAGAAGATCAAGATCATCGAGGTCCGTTGCTACAAGAGCGGTGTGAATCCATGGAGCCGCAAAAATGGTGAGACACGGACCGTGAAAGCGCCTACACCAAAATGAGATAATGTAATAATGTGTCCAAAATTATGTACTAAGTGTTGTGATAATGTAATAATGTGGAAACCATATGTATCCCATGACATCATTTTGTATTAAGTGTTGTGATAATGTAATAAAGTTGAACTCATATGTATCTCGTGACATGATTTGTATTAAGTGTTGCGATCTACTACTCTCTACTCTACGTCCGCTGTACTGACATTTTCTCAAATGGAAAAATGCCCTATATATGGATTGTAGATCATGATGAGTTTAACAAAAGTGGTATTCAACAGTTTTTCATCTGAGGTCATCTAGTCTCTCGTTTGACCAAGTTTGACCAAGTCAAAGTTTGAATTTTAAAAAAAATGACACTTCCAATCTACTATTTGAAGCCCTAAATGGTTTCATCTTCAAAAGTCATGAATACCAACTCTTCTAATCTCATCAAGATCTACTTAAGTTGTTATAGTCAACTTTTCATTTGATAATGTTTGAACTGTTTAAATTTTGAATTTTAAAATTTTCATAGCTCTTAGCGGGTTTTCGACACCCTAGATGGTCTCAAATTGAAAACTCATGAATACCAAATATGCTAGATTCATCGATATCTACATTTGATATAGAGGTAATTTTTGTATTTGAGAAAGTGTTATAAAAATTTAGTTCAAAAATGACATCGATATCTAGATTCATGATTTGTGACTAGAATTTACGTAGACTTTCTGATATGGAAAAATACCCTATATAAGGATTGTAGATCTTGATGAGTTTAACAAAGTGGTATTCAAAATTTTTTTATCTGAGGTCATCTAGTCTCCTATTTGATAAAGTTTGACCAAGTCAAAATTTAAATTTTAAAGAAAATGACACTTCCAATCTACTATTTGAAGCCCTAAATGGTTTCACCTTCAAAAGTCATGAATACCAACTCTTCTAATCTCATCAAGATCTACTTAATTTGTTATGGTCAACTTTTCATTTGACATTGTTTGAACTGTTTAAATTTTGAATTTTGAAATTTTCACAGCACTTAACGGATTTTGGAACCCCTAGATGGTCTCAAATTGAAAACTCATGAATACCAAATATGTTAGACTCATCGAGATCTACATTTGATATATATATGTCAATTCTGCGTTTAAGAAAGTGATACAAAAGTTTAGTTAAAAAATGAACAATCTCTCTTATACTTACAAATCTCACCAAGTCAACTTTTTTATTTAAAAAAGCACAAATATTTACCGCAGCGGGCATCCTCCCGCTGCGGTAAATTTTTACCGCAGCGGGCAACTTATGGCGCTCACTTTGGTAAATATTTACCACAGCGGGCTCCTTAGGATGACCGCTGTGGTAAAGAGCTGGCCTATATATGTGCCAGCCCGGCCAAAAATTGGTTAAGTTCTTCGCGTGGTTCATTTTAACTCCGAAGGGCTGCCAAAATTTGGACTTGCGCCGTGGAGCCACCATCACCGCCGTCGAGCTCCTCCTCCTCCATCACCGCCACTCACCTGCTGCTCCGCCTCCCCCATCCTCTTCTCTCACACCCGGAACTCCTGCTCCGCGCACCCTAACTCCACCGCCGTGCCGCCATCGCCGACACCACCGAGGTTTGCCGCCACCGAGCTCTGCTGCCGTCCCTGTGCTCCTCCGCCGTCCCCTGCACCATCCCAGCTCCCGTCCTCACCGCCTTCCTCTGCTCCGTCCCCGCGCTCGTCCTCACTGCCGTCCTCACCGATGTTGCTCGGGCCGAAACCCTAGCTCTGGCCGCCATCCCGGCCGCTATGCACCTTTGTCCCGCCTCCGTCCTCACGCCGTCCTCCGCTCCGTTCCCGCTCCCGTCCTTACTGCCTTCCTCCGCTCCGTCCCCACGCTCGTCTCACCGTCGTCCTCACCGACGTTGCTGGGGCTGAAACCCTAGCTCCGCCCGCCGTCCCGGCCTCCTGTCGCCGTCCACGACCCCACGGGAGGTTCTGTATCATTGCATGTTCTGAACTCCAGTTCTACTATTGCTTGAGATTTTGAGATGAATTTGAGAAGAATTGAGTTTGAAATTAAGAAGAATTTGGAAAGTGATGCCTTAGTTTTGCTGCCAATGATGCAATTGGTTGTACATGTTGACTTTTAAGTGTGAATTTCAAATTGAGCATATGCCATTGCCCATGATGCCCACTAGTGCCTTAGAGCCTTGTGATGCATATTTTTGATGCCTATCATGTTTTGAACTCACTGTCCTTTTTCGATTTGGCACTATCACTGTCTACTACTTATCTACTATCTATTACCTACTGTCTACTACATCTATTTGCATGACTTGACACTCTATGGTTGAAGTCAATCACTATGCTACACTACTCAATTCTACTGTCTACTGTCAATACTTAACTCTGAATTTGATCTTAACTATCTAGTACTGAACTATTACTGTCATTTTGTGGCCATTCCTCTTTGCTGCTGATGATGCCATGTGAATTTTAAACTGAGCATATGCCATTGCCCATGATGCATTGATGCCTGTGATTTTTTGAATTGGGCTTAAGTGAAGAATTGGGAAAATGCTGCCTATTTTTTTCCACTGTGATACATGAATTTTGTCTGAGGCACTTGCCAATGATGTCAATTTGATCTTAGCTGAATTTTGATGCCAATTGATGCTGCCTATGATGTATTACTGTTACTAAATGATGCCAAGCCGTCTAACTTATGTCCTACTGTCAGTGCTGCATATTCTGAACTGAACTTGCCAATGATGCCAACTGATGCTGCCTATGATGCATTTTCTAAACTAAACTTAACCGAACTGAACTGAGCTGTAATTTATGTCCTACTGTCTACTATCCTACTGAACTGAACTTATCTACTATCTACTATCCAACTCAAGTGAACTTAACTGAACTGAACTGAGCTTAACCGCATTGTCCTGTTACTATCATTTCGCAAATTTGAGCTTAACTGAACTGGAATGAACTGTCTAGTACTTCTCTATCCCTACTACTTATATACTGTCTACTACTTATCTATTTGGACTATCATTTTGAACTACTACTACTCTGCTATACTGCCTGTCATTGTCCTAAACTGAACTGAACAACTATTCTGCTATACTGAATGCCTGTCATTGTCCTTGAAACTGCACTACTGAACTAAACTGAAATGATTCCTGTGCTTGATGACTTGTAACTGGTACATCTATGTGCATGACTTGACACTCTGGTTGAGTCAGTCCCTACTTGTATTATGTTGAGCTTGACCTACTGCTTATCTACTGTCTACTACTGAACTGAACTGTTACTATGCTACACTACTGAACTGAATTTTGAATGGAATTGTGACAGTATTACTACTGTCTACTACTGAGCTTAACTGCATTGTCCTCTAAACTAAATTTGAGCTTAACTATCTAGTACTGAACTGAATGTGACCATGTTTCATCCCCTGTTTTCCGTTGAGCTTAACTGGTTGCTTTTTTCTATGGCATTTGCAATGATGAACCTTTTTTGAACTACCAAGCTGAGGCAGTGGCATATGTAATGATGTAAAGCCTTTTATGCTGAGGCAGCGACGATGATGATTGAATTGCCCCCTACTTATATGCTACTAGGATGGCTTGTATACCATATACAAGCAACTAGTATAGTAGCGACGTGATGACAATGGGGAAAATCTGAGCCAACTTTTTACTTGTTCACTTTTTGTTTTCTTGTGCAGTTTGATTCGTATTTTATATAGTTATGTCTGTACACAACTGAAATAGTTGTTCTTTGTAGCTTTGAAATGGAGGACGAGGGATGCCGCTCACCTACCCCTAGTTCCTCTTCAACCTCATTCATGAGCGGTGCTTCCTTTACCCCGAAGCCAAAGAAGCGTCGCACAGAGGAGGACGTTGACCCGACCTGGGAACTGAGGCTAGATGAAGCTTTAAGTGCATCGCGGTCTCCAAACCAAGATAGCATCCCAGCATGCACTCGGGTGTTGGAGTTCGGCCAAGTCAGGAAAGAACAACTAGCTTTGCAAGTCAGCGAAGCAGAAGCCCCCGCCCCATCCACGGGAACCTCAACATCCAGGTCCAGAGGCAAGAAGCAACAAGGTCCTAAGCGGAGGAGGGGGAACACGGGAGGCACCAGGTGGACGAAAGTACGACAGTCCACAAGATAATCAGGTGGGGCTTATGGGAGAGCCGACGAAGCCGGAGGAGGTCCTTGCTGTGTTTAGCAACCAGGTCACTGTCTTTACCAGGGAGAAGGTGGAAATCACTTGGCCAAACTGGCATGCTGTCCCCGAGGCATACAAGGAACTTATCTAGACTATGGTTACAAAAAAGTTCAACTATCCCGAGAACACCGATTTGGTCAAGTGCAGAGACTGGGTCTTGCATGTGGCGGGGACATCGCTCTGGAACTTCATGTCAGCGCTGACTAGAGATTGGTTAAAAAAGGGAAAGAATCCATATAGCAGGTACACTTTCATTAAGGAGCATCAGTGGGAGACTTTCAAAAAAATGAGATTGACAGAAGAAGCGAAGGAAAAGAGTGTCAAGTTCAGCGAGCTCGTGAAGAAGAACAAGTATCCCTACCACTTGGGCATGACTGTGTTTGTCGGTAAGAGGGAAGAGTGGAAAAGGTAGGAAGAAGCTAGAATAGCGACCGGGAAACCAGATCCGTACGAGGGCATCGATCCTAGGGGTAAGGACTTCATCAGAGCTCAAATTCCAAAGAAGCCCAATGAGGGAGCGACCGAGTTCAATGAGCCTGGGTTCGAGGAGGTGGAGAAGGCTCTCATTGAGGCGTCCAAGGATAAGGGGAGCTTCGAGGTTCGCAGGGGCCATGACCTGTTTACCGTGGTCCTAGGAACCCCCGAGCACCGCGACTGTGTACGTGGAGGGCAGTCCAAGATGAGCTGGAGCACAGTGGACTCATGGCAATCTGACACTTCCACGTTCAAGTCGAGGCAGAGGTACAAGGAGAACATCTATAAAAAAGGCTACGATGAAGGAATGTCCAATATGATCAAAAGCTCGATAAAGGAAGCATTCACGAGCGACGATCCAGAGATGGTGGCGATGAGGAGTCATATGTTATGCTAGGCTAGCATTCCAGTGCCTCAAGCTCCACAATGGTAGATGGTGCCTCTGCTTGAGGATCACCCAAGGTGGCCAATCGATGAGATCAAGACATTGACGTGCGTGATGGCTCATGATTCCATTTGGCAGGAGCAAGAAAATTATCGTGGCCGAGGGACTGGTACATCCACACCACTACGCCCCAGAAGTGTACCAAGGCCAGATCCCCGACAACTACACAGTCGTGATCCCAGCTTGGATTCACCCAGATCATGTGGAGTATGAAATAGATCTTCCCCATATACAACAAGTCCAAATCCTTGGGGCCGTGGAATGTGTAGAAATATTGTGGTGTAAGGAAGACATTGAGATCATGGAGGAAATGTCGACACCGATGTTGACCTCCGCTGCAAGATCTTGTCCCCCGAGGGGTGGTCCGGGCGATGATGATGACGAAGGCGGGGATGACAATGGCCCCAATGGCGGTGCACCTCGAGGCATGCATGAGCCCTCCCCCTCATCCTAGAAGTCCGCCTCTGAGCTCAACCAACAATGAGGCGGGGGGTTTAGGGGCACCATCTGGGGGCAAGATGACACCAGCAAGCCAGCTGAGCACGAGTGGGCCACCTCCACCTCCCCCTCCTCCGAGAAGTTTGCCTCCGGGCCCCACCAATGAGGTAGGGGGTTCAGGGTCAGCACCGGGGGGCAAGACGATGCCGGCAAGCCTACCAAGCATGAGCGGCCCACCTCCACCTCTACCTCCTACAAGAAGTATGCCTCCAAGCCCCACCAGCAAGGCGGGGGGCAAGACGATGCTGGTAAGCCATCTGAGCATGACACCGTCTGTTGCAGAGAGCCAACAGGGAGGAACAGAGGCAAGCATGGACTTGATCACCAAATAGCGCCCTTACTCGATTACGTTGAAAAGGTACATTACGGTTGAGCATAGCATTCAATTCTCATTTCTACCCCATGAAATGATACTAACACTTGCATCCTCATTCTTCCAGGCCACCTGATGGTCCTCATCATATGTTTCCCTTGTCGGATGACTGCCCCGACCACTTCGAGTGTGGCAAGTTCATGTTAACTAGGCTATGGCTGCTCAAAGAAAATGAGTGGGATACAAGGAAGTTCCATCTATGGTACATGGAGGCATCGAAAAGAGGAATGAAAGGTTTCAACGTCAAGATTCCCACATAGGCCTTCCACTTGAACGGTGAAGATTTTAGTATCCCAGTGGATTTCAAAGACATGTATAGGCTGCTGAACGAAGACAACCTTGACATCATCCAACTCACCCTTTTCTCTCTGTAAGTGACGACTTGCGACTTAATTTCATAGATCTCTGCATTGGTATGCATCAACTCCGTACTTATTATGCCACGATGACTTGTCCTTGCAGGATGTCGGCCACCGTAAGCGCGAAACAGAGTCATCCTATTCTCTACCTCTCTCCAATGCATATTAATGAGAGAATCATCATGGGCTACAAGCTAGAGAATAAAAATTTGACGGCGCGGGAGAGAAAAGAGATATTAGGAGAATGTGAGAAAGAACAAGATGGATGTGGCAGACTACATATCCTCTGTAATGAAGATGCTCAAAGAGGATGGGCCACATTATATCATGGCTGCCTATTACTTTGGGTAAGTCAAAAAATGACCATAGAGTTAATAAGTGGCTAAGATCATGCTTACTCATCGACCTAACCTATATTGGGTTTCAATGGTGCTGCATGGGCCTCATGGGACACTGGGTTGCATTTCCGATCTTTCCTCAGGATGGAAGGGCCTGCGTATTAGACTCGTTGAGGGTAGGCGACAAAAAAGGGTACAGGGCCTTTGAAGATTGCTTGAAAGTGTAAGTCAATGAGCTTTTTCATCATTTACAGTTATCATACGTATTCATATCGTCATTCCTAACACTAGTACATCATTTCATGCATGGCTTATAAGAAGTAGGTGAAGGATCCTAAATGCTAGGACAGAAGATCAGAAAAGCGCAAGGAGAAGACTAAGGACCACATCAAAATTCAATGCGATTTCCCGGTACGTAGTTCAAAGGTTCAATCATGTTTCTCATACATATATGTTCTAAAGCTTTGTGTATGGATCATCCAATGCGTCAAACAACCTGATGGATCAACTGCATGTGGCTTGTACGCCTGCTAGTACCTAAGAGATTGCAAGGAGTACACCGAAAGCTGGAAGAGGCTATCAAGATGGACATCTGCAAGTTCATCCTAGACAAATGCATGCTCGAGGGACAACCATTCTTCGACCAAGATAATCCCTTGGTGTACGAACCTAAGTACGAGAGGCTCAGGCATTGGGACACTGAGCTGCATCCAACATATTATAAGTAGCCCATAGACTTTGATTATTTGGACCTTGATATGTAACTCGAACGAACTCGTCGGTTTCATGTACGGAGAACAATATCTTGTCTTGTGTATGGATGATGCTTTATATATATGAAGTTCTGTTTCATATTTAAAATTTGTTTCATATTTGAATTAAGCTTAATATCTGAAATATGGAAATAATTTTGTAAATGATTCTTTTATTTTTTTAAATAAAAATAATCATTAACCGCAACGGGCGCCTTATGTTGCCCGCTCCGGTAAATCGATTTACTGCAGCGGGCGCTGGCGCCCGCTGCAGTGCCGCCCGGATTTACCATGGCGTGGCACCGGAAGCGGACGCCCGTGCTCGCTGCGGAAGTGATCACTAAGAGCAAGTACTAGCTAAAGCCAAGACAAGCGCCTTTGCTCTTTGAATCATAAGTAATATGTCATTCTCATCCAAAAAAATGCAAAACTATTGTTCCACACACACAGTACTGCTGCTGCAGCTAGCACAATGGGCGTGTTTGCTAGTGTCCAGCTGCAAGATTTTCTAGAGCTTGCCAACTCTAAATTAGGACTTAGAGATTGAGTTAACTAAAGAAATTTAATTAGTTGAGTAATTTGATTTGTTACAACTTTAGACCCTGTTTATTTTATAATACAAACTTCAAATCCTACGATGGCCTCAGAGTTAGAGCTGTGACAAATCAAACTCAATCTCTAGACATTTCCATTGCCCCTTATTATATTTAAGGCTTTTAATTAGGGTTCTATCTTGTAAAATTACTCCAACTATTCTAAACTATAGATCAATATGTCTTATTTTTTCTATGTAGTAAAACTTCTCTAACTTTGATCAAGGCTTTTCTAAGTAAAACTGCTCAAACTTCTCTGGCTACGTAAAACTAGAAAATGTAACAAACACATTATCAAAGGCATATTTCATAGAAATTTACTGTATTTTCTATAAAACTTAGTCAAAAGCATGGCTAAGAATGAAACTAAAGTGACCTTTACTGTACTAGCTATATAAAATATTTTTGACAACCATATTTTTGGCGTCGGTTCTAATTAAACCATTGGTGATACATTTTCACCACCGGAGAAATAATTTTCACCATCACTTTATGGTTTGAGCCGGTGGTAAAAAACCTATCCCAAATATATATTGAACGATGTGCCAGTCTCGACTTGCTTGGATAGTATCTTCGAAAGCTTTCATAGTTGCATGGGGCAAACGGTCAGTCCTGAGTTCACCATGTTAGCCCCCACCGCCTCCCTCCTTCACCCTCCTGAGTTCACCATCGTTCCTTCGCCGCCGTTCCCTGAAGATGAAGTCTCTGCCTGATCGCTCCTTTGGCCATGGGAGGTCTCTCGGATCTATGCTTTGATCCGGGATTGGAGTTTGCAAAACTAGTTGGTCAGCGCTTCAAGGTTCCGGTCAGTCCCATCTCGGCCTCCTCGCCGGCATCTTTCTCTCTGGTTGCAAGTTTTGGTCGCTCTGTGATTCGGCTCAATGTTGATTCTGTGGGTCTCATGCTTCAATCGTGTTTGGGTGGTATGGCTAAAAATTTTAAAGTTTCCCATCTCTCGGGTTGGATGTTCAAGTTTTCAATTTCTTGCAAGAAAGTTGGGATTATGATCTATCACCTCAAATCCTTTGTTTGCAAAGAATTCAACATTTTTTTCTTCCTTTGGGGGAACGGAGGTCCTGATTGGAAATCAGATTTTAATCTTTGGTGTCTAGAAGAAGAGGCCTCTTGGACTAAAGTTGGATCCAAATCACCGCCTGTTCATAAAAGTTTTGCTGATGCTGTATGCCTTGGTGCAATCCCAAAGCGTATTATGTCCAAGAATTCTTTCTCTTCTTTACCACATTTCACGAAATCCAAGTACCCCTCTCGTCATTCAACCAGATCGCACCCTGTTTGGATCCGCAAAAATGTCAGATCCTCTTTTCAAAATCAGGAGCCTTCTCTGCCACGTTCTTCGCTGCCTTTGACTGGTTCTAACGTCATCCCAATTTCAAATTTGAATTCCAGGCCGAAAGCTGTGGCAACGCACCCTAAAATCTCGCTCCTCTCCCCTACTTGGCCGTCCTGTACTCCTGACCATGAGAAGACTAGACCCAGGTGTCCTAGATGTCTGGCCCATGGTCACTATAGGGAGCAATGCAAATCTAGCGTCCGGCGCCGGTCCTGCTATAATTACGGACATATCGCGTCCTTCTATTTTGGCAAGGCAAAATCTTGGCTTGTTTTTCGGCCCATTTCTAGAAAGGAAGTTGGAGGGGCAGGTTCGGCTACAATAAATACTCAGCTACACCACCGGAAGGATCTTTCAACAAATCGTGCCAATCCATCTCCCCAAGCTATAGTGCACCCTCCCGAAAAACCCTCCATCTCGGCTACTCCGGCGACCCAAATGGCGAACTGGCAGGTCAATCCCTTGCCCCATGTTCCTCCGGGCTTCACATTGGAGGAGCTTCATCATCCTTCCTTTCGCCAGGAGGTGTTCATCAGTGGCTGCTACTCCCTCCATAACGAAGACCCAGCGATCGTCAAGCTGCAGCCGCCATTGAACAAAGTTGATTTCTCCCTTGTGGATGCTGCTCTGCGCCAGTGGTTCCTCGACGTGCATCAGGATCGCATTGCAGATGTTCAGCCCTGTGCATTAGGAGATGCTTATGTTAGATTCAACTCTGCCTTAGAAAGAGAGAGATTTCTGGGTCCTATGTTTCAGTTGGCTGAAGATTATCAGATGTATTTTGTGAAACATGATGAGGGTGATAATGCTAGATCCTTTGACCTAGATCAAGAGGCTTGGATCATGCTATTAGGTTATCCTGAGGATTTACGTTCCATGTGTAGCATTGCTAAGGCTATTTCTGGATTTGGTATTACGACTCATGTGCACCCCTCTAGTACCCTGGCTCACATCATTGTTAAGGTTTTTCTAAATGATGATTATAAGATTCTGGTTTCAATTAAGGTAAATGCAGGAATACCCAACAAGGGTAAATCTTAGAATGTCCTATTGGGAATATGCCCTAGAGGTAATTATAGAGATGATGATATTCTAGTTGTATCTATGACATGCATTAAGTGTTCATTGAATATCCATTATAGACAACTTGTGTTGATTGGCAATTATGTGAATTATTTGTGAAACTCAATTACTTGAATGGTTATTCTAAAGTTGTCCGTGGTCGGCGTTCTTATGAGAACACACTTGAATATTAGACCAGCACATGTATTAGTTGATGGCTATGTTTCACAAGTCATGGACATGGAGATGTTAAACTAATAATGTGGGCACATGTGAGACATGTAGGCTAGACTGACCCGACATGAGAAAGTCTCTATTCACGTCATATACCTTATGTCCTTAGACCTGAGATTGTGGTATGTACTCAAGATGTGAAATGGCCTACTTAGAGACTATCAAACGCTGCTCCGTAACTGGGTAGTTATAAATGTGGTCTTCAGGTGGTCGGGAAGCATGCTATGAGACATAGACAATCAAGATGGAATTTGTCCCTCTCTACGCGAGGGAGATATCACTGGATCACTCAAGTGATTGGATCAATAAATACATGATCGTGCTTGGGTTAAGTGTTAACCCATGAGTTGAAATATCGAGTGGCAAAGGGAATAACTTGTATGTGGTCGTAGTGGTTCGTCTGATATGATCTTTGCGTGCACATAGGAGTTGTCACGCCTTGCTAGAGGCTGCTATCAACTATTGGGCAAGTAGGAGTACTCTGCCCATGTCAATGTGTGCGTGAACCCATAGGGTTGTACGCTTAAGGGGCTGGAAGCCTAATTCGGGTTGGACCCGAATTAGACAAGGCTTAGGGTTACTAATGGGCCTCCAACTCGTGAGCTCATTGGGGACGCCTATATAAGCAAGGGAAAGGGGCCCGGCCAGGAGTTACACGTCTTGAACAGCTGCAGTCGCCCTCCCCATGCTCACGCCTTCTGCTCCTCACAGACCTAGCAGTCCGGAGGCGCATCGCTTCTTCCCTGCACATGTAGGATTCCTCAGAGGTGTTGCATCTCGAGCACTGGGATGAACCGCACGAGGAGATTGACGTGACGGACGACCACGCAACTGCACTGCCTACTGCGACGCGTATGACTACATCGAGTCATCTTTCGTTGTATCTGCACGTCTAGTGGTAATCCCGTTACCTATAACTAGCAGTAGATCCTAGTTTATGAGGTAGAAAAGTTTTGTTTTCTGGCTAACGTAGCACCCTCATAACCCAACAGTCGTTATAGGTTCAGTTTTGGGCATATAGTTGATATGCAGGAATTGTAGATGCGATCTACTAGATTTGGTTGCATATGTTGATTAGATCTATTTGTGAAACAGGGTGGTAGATGGAAACTCAATCTGTTTTCGTGCTCTTGTTGCGTGGCCGTGTAACGATGTACTCATACTGGTTGGTTTAATCCGCCACCTGAGTTAAGTGATACACGTAAGACCATACATGTTGGGCATAGATCAATGGGATTGATCTAGTGAAAATAGAGGGACTCCGAATGGTTTGGATTTAGGTTGATGAGATCAATCTGATGAGATTTTCATAATGATTTCATAGATGCGATCTGTGTAATCCAGTTGGGACCACCGTTGCTACCTGTCGTAGCGCATAGAATCGTTCTACGCCTAACTTATTTTTGCAGGGTATGATGTGATTGGTATGGCCCATGTGTATGTATGTAATTTTTCATGGCCTGCGTGTCATGTAAGCAACACGGCTGGAGCCATATGTGTTGCCATTTGATGTATTGGCCTGTGCGCCATCTTGTGATTACGTGACTATGTAATTAGTACAGCTTGTGGCAAGATAGTTCTTGGAGGACTTATCACAAGAAGGATGGCACACATGGATCATGGAGATGGAGATCACCATGATGGCCAAGATGATGGAGATGGAGATCACCATTCATTAAAGGGCCATACCATGTCACTATGTGTGAATGTGATTCTCATTACTATGTTCTACTTTCACATGCTATTATGTTTTGTCTACACGAGTGCGATAGTGAAGTAGAAAAATCTCTCAGCAATGTTTAAGTTGAATGCTTCCCCAAACCCTGCACTGTCATAATTCTTGTACAATCGGTGGTGGGTCTAAAAATTAGGGTGCCACTGGTTTTCCTCGACTAGGCAGGTTCGTATCGGATACTTACTGCAAGAAGGTTTGGTTACTCGAACAAGGTCATTCTAATGGTTAGGGATCTCGAAGCATGGTAAGGTTGAGTTCTTGGCATAGGGATGCTAGCCCAACAACAAGAGTCATATGAGATATGATTAGCAAGGTGTTGCTTACTGATCTACCATACCGACCAGCAGTGATGCTAAAGCTCACTGGTCAGGATGTTAGTTGTGGGTCTTGAATCACTAAATATCAATTGAGGGATATTGATTTTTGTGGGAGTATATTCTATTTGATATAATTTACTCCTTCATGGATACATTGTCTTAGTATTTTGCATTACTTTTGTTGTAGATGACCGCTCACAATCAACCATTTTCTTTGTGTACAATTCTTGAGAAAGATAAGTTGAATGGAACAAATTATGCGGATTAGGTCCATAACCTGAGAATTGTTCTCAGGGCTGAGAAAAAGGAAGATATTCTAGACACCCCATTACTAGATGAGCCTGAAGAAAATGCACCTGCTGCTGAAAGAACCACTTACAGGAAAGCATGCGATGCTGATCTTGAAGTCAGTTGCCTTATGCTTGCTTCCATGGAATCTGATCTGCAGATGTAGTTCGATAACAATCACTAAGTGAACGATATGATCGTGGTGCTTGAGGAGATGTTTTGCACGCAGGCCAGAACTGAAAGGTTCAATGTCTCTAAGGAACTTGTGGGAACCAAGCTTGCAGAGGCCACAGCAGTAGGACCACACGTAATCAAGATGGTTGGTTACACTCAAAGGTTGGAGAAGCTAGGCTTCCCAATCGGCCAAGAGTTGGCTACTGATTTTGTCCTCTCATCTCTTCTGCCCAGCTATGGAAACTTCATCTCGAACTACCATATGCATGGAGCGGAGAGAGGCTTGAGTGAACTGTGTGGTATGCTGAAAATAGCAGAAGCCGACATCAAGAAAGGTGCCGGCAGTAGCCAAGTGTTGGCGGTCCAGAACAGACCTCGATTCAAGAGGAAGGGCAAGAAGAAGGGCAAGGCTAAAGATGAGATCTCTAAGCCGAACCCATCTGCTGCTAAGGCTGGACCATCTGCAAATTCCGATTGCTTTTATTGTAAGGGGAAAGATCACTGGAAAAGGAATTGCAAGGAGTACTTGGCATCCTTAGAGAAGGATGGCGGCGGTAAAGGTATTACTGCTACTTGTACCCTTGTTGTTCATGTTACGGACATTTTTCTTGCTAACTCCTATATCAATTCCTGGGTATTTGATACCGGATCGGTTGCTCATATTTGCAATATAATGCAGGGAATGATAAGAAGTAGAAGCGTGGAAAAGGGAGAGGTTGACTTCTGCATGGGCAACAATGTAAGAGTTGCTACGTTGAATGTCGGGATGATGCAACTTCACCTGTCATCAGGATTTATCATGGAATTGAATAATTGTTATTTTGTTCCTAGCTTAAGTTGAAACATTATATCACCTTCATGTTTGATGAAGGATGGTTATTCTTTTGTGAGTAAAGACAATGGTTGTGTGATCTCTAAGAATGACATGTTTATGGCTTTTGCATCCATTGTGAATGGGTTATTTATTTTAAATCTTGATGATGCACCTATTTGTAATGTTAGTGCTAAACGGCCTCGGCTTAATGAGTTAAGTCCTACCTATATGTGGCATTGTCGCATGGGTCATATAAGTGAGAATCGCATGAAGAGGCTCCATGATGATGGTCTCATAAATTCATTTGATTTTGAATCATACGAGACATGTGAGGCTTGCCTGCTAGGCAAGATGACCAAGGCGCCATTCAAAGGATTTCTTGAGAGGGCGTCTGACTTGTTGGAACTTGTACATACTGATGTATGTGGACCAATGAGCATGACAGCTAGAGGAGGATTTCAATACTTCATAACTTTTACTGATGACTTTAGTAGATATGGATATGTCTACCTAATGAAGCATAAGTCTGAAACATTTGAAAAGTTCAAAGAATTTTAGAATAAAGTAGAGAATCAACATGGCAAGAAGATCAAGGCCTTGCGATCTGATCATGGAGGCGAATATCTAAGTCATGAGTTTAGCAATCATCTTAAGAGTTGTGGAATTGTTCCACAGCTTACGCCACCCAGAATGCCTCAGAGAAACGGCGTGTGTGAGCGACGTAATCGGACCTTGTTGGACATGGTTCGGTCTATGATGAGCCAGTTGGACCTACCTTTATTGTTTTGGGGATACGCTCTAGAAATAGCCGCTTTCATATTGAATAGGTTCCATCTAAGTCCGCAGTTAAGACACCATATGAGATGTGGACCGGTAAGAGTCCCAGTTTGTCTTTTCTGAAAATTTGGGGTTGTGAAGTTTATGTCAAATGACTTATATCAGATAAACTAACACCCAAATCAGAGAAGTGCTTTTTCGTGGGATATCCGAAGGAAACTTTAGGGTATTATGTCTATAACCAGTCAGAGGGCAAAGTGTTTGTTACTCGAAACAGTGTTTTCTTAGAGAAAGAGTTTCTCAAAAGAGAAAAGAATGGACAAAAGGTGTATCTTGAAGAAGTTCAAGATGAGCCAGTAGGGACTGACTCTATGAGTGATGCTAATGTAGCAGAGCAAGTTGAGACACCCGTGGCAGTGGACACACCACCAAAATCACAAAGATCAGTGAGACTTCACGCATTGCGTTGGGATTTGTTATTGTTAGACGATGAAGAACCTGCGGATTATGCGGAAGCTATGATGGATCTAGATTCTGAGAAATGGCAAAGTGCCATGAGATCCGAGATAGATTCCATGGGAGACAATCAAATTTGGAACTTAGTTGACCCGCCTGATGGGGTTAGACCCATTGAGTGCAAATGGATCTTCAAGAAGAAGAAGGATATGGACGGAAATGTTCATGTCTATAAAGCTCGGCTTGTCGCAAAGGGTTTTTGGCAAGTTTAAGGGGTTGACTACAATGAGACATTCTCGCCAGTAACGATGCTTAAATCTATCCAGATCATTCTAGCAATTACTGCATATTTTGATTATGAGATATGACAGATGGATGTTAAAACAGCCTTTCTAAATGGGTATTTAGAAGAGGACATGTATATGATACAACCCGAATGTTTTGTTGATCCTAATAATGCTGGAAAGATATGCAAGCTTAAGAAATCTATTTATGGGTTAAAGCAAGCATCTCGGAGTTGGAATCTTTGTTTTGATGAGGTCGTCAAAGGGTTTGGCTTCCATCAAAATGAAGAAGAACCTTGTGTTTACAAGAAGGAAAGTGGGAGCGCTGTTGTATTTCTCATCTTGTATGTGGATGACATACTATTGATTGGGAATGATATTCCTATGTTGCAATTTGTAAAGACTTCACTGAATAATAGTTTTTCTATGAAGGATTTAGGAGAAGCAACATGCATCTTGGGCATTAAGATCTATAGAGATAGGTCAAGAAGGCTAATAGGATTAAGCCAGGATACTTACAATTGACAAGATGTTGAAGAGGTTCAACATGGAACAGTCCAAGAAAGGGTTCTTGCCTGTGTCATATGGTGTGCGCTACAGTGATAAGCAGTGTCCTTCCACTGATACTGAGCGCAAATGCATGAGTAAGGTTCCATATGCTTCGGCAGTTGGTTCCATCATGTACGCCATGATATGTACTCGTCCAGATATAGCCTATGCTCTAAGTGTTGCGAGCAGGTATCAAGCCAATCCTGGTGAGAGTCACTGGACATTGGTTAAAAACATTCTTAAGTACTTACGAAGGACTAAGGATGTGTTCCTAATCTATAGAGGTGAGGAGGAGCTCGTTGTAAATGGTTACACAGATGCTAGCTTCCAAACCGATGGGGATAATTCACTATCTCAATTAGGTTTTGTGTTCACAATAAATGGTAGTGCAGTTAGCTGGAAAAGTTCCAAGCAAGAGACAGTGTCCAATTCTACAGCAGAAGCCGAGTACATTGCAGCTTCTGGCGCTACAAAGGAAGGTGTTTGGATGAGGAGGTGTTGACACCGTTTTTTGACACGTGTCAATATGGACCGAAAACTGTGCTGATCGGCAAGGGAGTGGTTCTTCTCCAGCGTTGCTTCTGGTTGCCGATGGGTAAGTGCCGATAAAGGACATGTTGATCTCGTACATTGCCGATAGAGATTGAGGCATGGTTGCCGATGGAAAGCGGAGCTGAAGGACATGGAAAGCAGGTCTGAGTCGTTATTGATGGGTTACCGATGGAATCTACAGAGATGAGGAGCGTGCCGGTAGAGGTTTCATCGTAAAGCAATGGATAAGGAAACTGGCGATATTTATGCCATTATTTTATTAGTTTATTTTTGAGTCCGACCTTGGTACGAGTCGTTATTCTTTTTATTCCTTAGAGATAAGACTTGTTTAGGTAATACTTTGTCGTGTCTGTTTAGGACTCATAGTACCAGGGTATAAATATGTACCGAGAGACAATGTAAAGAATAATCATCAATACAACAAACCTATTATTTTTATCTACTTTTTCAAGCAATCTACTTTTCGGCGACTTCGTCACCAGTACTTTTTCCTTTTCAACGAGTTCTTTCAAGAGTCGACGGGCTGCATCAACTTGATCTTCGGTGGCCTTGCAGGTTCCGCTTTTACCGAACAAGATTCAGGCTTTGACGTCCAGGCGTATCGCTGTCGTCTCGTCTGATCTGTTCAACAGTTATGGAGTATCACCTGAGCTTTGACGTCCGGGCGTATCGCTGTCGTCTCGTTCAGGTTTTATTCAAATCTATCATCCTTGTCGATTAACAGGTCAAATTGACTGGCACGCTCCGGATATCGATTTTGGGTATTAGCCCGGTGTGTTTGCAGATATAATTTTGCATCAACACATCTTTTGGCATGCCCGGTGGGACCAAGTCAACAGATTTATCATGAGGAATACTACCGATATCACTCCAGAGAACATCATCGAGATATCAGAATCAGATCTCAAGGAGGATCAGAGGCAAGCCATGGAAAAAGCTATGGAGGATTACAGGCAGCTCTGCTTGAAGTCTTTTAGCATGAATAGGGGAGGAGAAGTTATCCAGAAGCAAGATCTGCCGCTGCCTCGGCAGGTAACCTTTGACTCCAACCCTGGTAAATTACAGGAGATGGTTAATTCTGCATTAAATCAAGCTTTGATCAACCACTCCACCGTGCTGTCCAATACTATCTACAATGCTGTTGTACAAACATTAAAGGACGGACAAGCACCAGGGTATGTCGGACCAGCATATCATCAGCCAGGATCGGCATCTACCAGTACTCCATCGGCAACTCCAGCCGTTGAGAGTATAGAAGCGCCTACTCTTTCAGCTATATCAGGACCATCCATCGCTGGTGCCACGCCAATAGGATCAGATCTAACATCTCAGGAGAGGCCTAGTACTCAGTTGAGCACAGATCTATCGGCATCGGCAATGCCAGGCGCTTCAGGTCAACATAATCAAACTGCTGCCAATTGGTGGGGATACGGTATGCCTCCAGGTCCATCTACTGCCAATTCTGGACTGCCTCAAGTGCATGATGTAGCAGGGAAGGGTCCAATGACATCGGTTACTTCAATTCGGCCGGTGGCTCAAGCGCCGCATTATTCTACTGTACCTCCTGCTATACAGCCATTGTCAATGGGATTCTACGCACCTCCGCAACAGATATTTTATGCGAATCCATTGACTAATCCTCCACCAGTTCAACAGAGAGCTTCCACTACAGAGCAGCCCATGGTACCATTCATATCTCAGTCTGGGTTACCTGCAATTCAGGGCAATTATGCTGGCTATCATCCGTCTATACAAGAGCATCAATTGTCTACAAGCTATCAGCCATCGGCAAGCCAGGTGCCGATGAGTTACAGTCTCAATTGGTCGGGGCAAGCGCCAACCCAGCAATCTGCTATTCAACCAAGCCACCAAGCAATAGGGACTCAACGGTATAGTCCACAGACAACTGTCCAGGAGCAAGCATCGGCAAAACAGATGATGAACTTTACTCCGCAGGTTGGTGCCGTGAATATGCCGATCTATCCAAGCCAAGTGCCACAGGGGTATGTAGAAGTATATCAGCCAACGCCTCCAGTAGAGATCCAGCCAGTGCATCGGTAGGATCATGATGCACTCTTGACCGATAGGATTGCAGAAGTGATGAAAGAGCAATTTGGGATTCAGCCCAAGGTCAATACTTACTCTTATCGGACTCCATACCCTTCATCTTATGACTCGATTCCTTTCCCGAATCTGTACAAGGTGCCAGATTTCACTAAGTTTTCTGGGCAAGATGATACGTCAACAATGGAGCACATCAACCGATTCATCATCTAGTGCGGAGAAGCAGCTAACAGGGATGAATTGAGGGTTCGATTATTTTCCTCATCATTGTCTGGATCGGCTTTTGCGTGGTTTATTTCATTACCACCTAATTCTGTTATTACATGGGCCAATCTAGAGAAGCAATTTCACAAATACTTCTTTGCTGGGGTACATGAAAAGAAGCTGACTGATTTGACAAAATTGAGACAACGCAGTGATGAGTCAGTAGAAAGTTTCGTACACAGGCTAAGAGATGTAAAGAATAAATGCTACAACTTAGTGCTTGATGATCGGCAGTTAGCCGATTTAGCTCTTCAAGGGTTACTGCCACATATCAGAGAAAAATATGGGTCACAAGAGTTTGAAAGTTTGAGTCATATTGTGCAAAGGATTTCTGATCAGGACACTAGGGTTTTTGAACCCAGGAAGAATTGGAATAAAAAGGTGTCCTTTGTAGAAGAAGCAGAAGATTCAGACTCTGATGATGAACCAATTATCGGTTTGGCTGAGTGGGTAAAGAATAAGAAGCCGATATCATGTCCTTTCGGTCAGAAAGAGCCAGAAAAGTTTCTATTTGATATCACCAAGGCCGATAGGATATTTGATCTTTTGCTCCAAGAGGGTCAAATTAAGCTGTCTCCTCATCATGTGATTCCATCGGCAGAAGAGTTGAAAAAGATTAGGTACTGCAAATGGCACAATGCTACCTCGCACAGTACCAATGATTGCAAGGTGTTTAGGCAACAATTGCAGTCGGCTATCGAATCCGGGAAAATCAAGTTTGATAATTCAAAAGCTCAGAAGCCGATGAAAATTGATCAACATCCATTCCCTGCAAATATGGTGGAGGCTAAAGGCAAAACCAAAGTGTTAACATCGGAGACTGCTAGAAGAAATGCATCGGTAGACCCTAAGAATCAAATAACTGTTGAGGACGTAAAGGGAAAGGAACCTGCTGATGGCGCTAAAGAGAAAAGAATTGTTAATGAAGGTAGTAGCTCCAGAAGACCTCTGAGGCCTGCTCCATATGGTGTTCGGTATCGGCAACATGAGGATCGGTATTGGCAACAGTGTGAGGATCGGTATCGACAGCAACAGGAAGAGTTACGTTGACATAAAGATCACTGGAATTGTCCGTTTTTCATTCATTGCTGGGAAGAAGGCATTAAATTGCCCACTGCCGATACCTGCCCTGAATGTAATGATTACTATGATCGGGTAGAGAGACAACATCACTCTAGTTATCGAGGGGTACGCATCAATACGCCGATCAAAGAAAAGGTATCAGCATTTGATCGGCTGGGGGGCAGAGTTAGCGTGCATGACAGGCTTGGCAGGTATATTGATTGTTTCCCAAAGAATCATGCAAGGCTTGAAGAGATGGCTAACGAAAGGGTTCCTGATGAAGGGATATTCTGCCAGGATCCAAACATAGGCCTCCATGAGCAGAACACAAAGCATTATCAGCCTGTTTGGAAAACAAAGCTGCCCCAATGGTGCCCTGAAGGATTGACGAAAACTCAAAAAAGAAGGGAACAGCGTATGCGTCAAGAGGACTTACAGTGCCCAAGAGAAAGCATCCCAAAGGTAACAACTCAAGTATGGCAACCAAAACATAAGGGTGAAAGTCCATCGGCAGATGTTAACATGGTCTTCATGTTGCCGATGGAGTTCTTGGCGCCAGGTGACAAGGAACAAGCAGTTTTTGCCGATGAAGCAGCTCAACTAACTCTGGATCCAATGATGGCTGTGTTTGAAAAGCCTGCCGATGATGAAAGGCAACACCTCAAAGCTTTGTTTGTTAAAGGCAGGGTTGATGGACAGCCAGTGTCAAAAATACTCATAGATGGAGGAGCGGCAATTAATATCATGCCGTATGTCATGTTCCGAAGACTTGGAAAAGGAGACCAAGATTTAACCAAGATGGATATGATGCTTAAAGATTTTGAAGGCAATGTGTCTCCGGCTAAAGGGGCATTATGTGTTGAGTTGACTATCGACAGCAAGACTTTGCCTACTACCTTCTTTATCGTTAATGGCAAAGGTAACTATAATTTGCTCCTAGGAAGGGATTGGATTCATGCCAACTATTGTGTTCCTTCTACGATGCATCAGTGCCTCGTACAGTGGATTGGAGACAAGATTGAAATTATTCCTAGTGATTCTTCTTATATAATCGCATCGGCTGATTCTGAGACCTATGAACGGACAAAGTGCATATCGGGAGAAGCATGGGATACGGAATTTCTCAGGGTTGCCGATTATGAGCTCACACCGATCCAAGCAGTCGGTTCTAAAGATGAATTTTAATGGATCAGTTTGCCGATGGTGGAAAGCTTGGTCATGGGTTCACATCGGCTGATGATTTAGTGGAAATAGATATTGGTAACGGTGACAGGCCGAGGCCAACTTTTATTAGTGCCAAGTTAGATTCTCAATGTAAACAGCAAATGATTGATATTTTGAGAGAATATAAGGACTGTTTTGCTTGGGATTATACAGAAATGCCTGGATTAGATCGGTCAATAGTTGAACATCGGTTGCCTATTAAGCCAGGATTTCGGCCTCATCAACAGCCCGCACGCCGATGTAATCCTAAAGTGTTACCTGATATTAAAGCCGAAATCACAAGGTTAATTGAAGCTGGCTTTATTCGGCAATGTCGATATGCCGAATGGATTTCTAACGTGGTTCCTATTTATAAGAAAAATAGAAAACTTCGTGTGTGTATTGATTTCAGGAATCTTAATAAAGCTACACCGATGGATGGCTATCCAATGCCTATTGCCGATTTATTGATTGATGCTGCAGCTGAACATCGGATCATCAGCTTCATGGATGGTAATGCTGGTTATAACCAAATTTTCATGGCTGAAGAGGATATTTCCAAGACTGCTTTTAGGTGTCCAGGTCATGTGGGTTTATTCGAATGGATTGTCATGACCTTCGGCTTGAAAAATGCCGGTGCTACCTATCAGAGGGCTATGAATTTTATCTTCCATAAATACATCGGCACATCTGTTGAAATCTACATAGATGATGTGGTGGTCAAATCTGAAGGTTTTGAGAGTCATCTGGCTGATCTGCGAAAAATCTTGGAGTGCACCAGAAAGCATGGTTTAAAGATGAATCCTACTAAATGCGCATTTGGTGTATCGGCAGGTCAATTCTTAGGCTTCATGGTACATCAAAGAGGTGTTGAAATCAGCAGGAAATCTATTGATGCAATTAATAAGGTTGTTGCTCCTGCTGATAAGACTGAGTTGCAATCCTTGATCGGCAAGATTAATTTTATTTGAAGATTTATATCTAATCTGTCAGGAAAGATCAAAGCCTTCAGTCCTTTATTAAAATTAAAAGCCGATCAGGAATTTGTATGGGGAACAGAGCAGCAATTAGCTTTAGAAGAAATTAAAAAATATTTGGTAAATCCTCCAGTATTGGTTTCGCCTCAACACGGGAAACCTTTCAAGTTGTATTTGTCTGCCGATGATAATGTTATCGGATCAGCATTAATTCAAGAGTTTGAAGGGGAAGAACGTGTGATATATTATTTGAGCAGAAGACTGATAGACGCTGAGACCAGGTATTCGGCCATTGAGAAATTATGTTTGTGTTTATATTTCTCTTGCACAAAATTAAGGCATTATTTGTTATCGGCTGAATGCACTGTCATATGCAAAGACGATGTGGTTAAGCATATGTTGTCAATGCCAATTTTGAAAGGAAGAATCGGCAAGTGGATCTTAGCATTATCAGAATTTGATTTGCGTCATGAATCGGCTAAAGCGGTTAAAGGACAGGTAATGGCCGATTTTGTTACTCAACATTGCAGTGTGGTAGATTATGCTGAGATTGCTCCATGGACACTTTTCTTTGATGGACCTACTTGCGGTGAAGGAGCAAGAATCGATATTGTATTAATCTCGCCTCGAGGAAAGAAATATGAATTTTCATTGCCGATTGCTGGCACTTCAACAAATAATGAGGCTGAATATCAAGCTTTACTGAAAGGGTTAGAATTGCTCAGAGAAATTCGTGCCGATATAGTTGAAGTCTTTGGGGATTCCATGCTAGTCATTAATCAGTTGATCAGAATATATGAATGCCAAAGTGAAATTTTGATTACTTATCATGAGAGGTGCCTGCAAATATTAAAGGAATTTAAAGATTTTTGACTTGAATACATTCCCAGATTGCACAATGAAGAAGCTAATCGGCTAGCACAGCATGCTTCGGGATATCAACTGATCCGAGAAGTGCTGACATCGGTAATTGATGCCGATGACTGGAGAAGGGATATTGCCGATTACTTAAAAAATCCGTCAAAGAAAGTGGAGAGACGTATAAGGTTTCAAGCTACCAAGTATGTGCTCCTTGATACTGAATTATATTACCGCACTTTGGATGGGGTTTTACTCAAATGCCTTAGTAAAGAGGAATCAAAAAGTCTAATAGGTGAGATTCATGAAGGAGTGTGTGGGGCACATCAATCGGCATTTAAAATGAAATGGATGGTTAGGAGGAATGGGTATTATTGGCCGACAATTCTTGAGGACTGTTTTAAATATTTCAAAGGGTGCCAGTCATGTCAGAAATTTGGTAATATTCAAAGAGCACCTGCATTGGCAATGAATCCTATAATCAAACCTTGGCCGTTTAGAGGATGGGCTATTGATCTCATCGGTCAGATCTACCCACCGTCGAGTAAAGGACATAAATTCATACTCGTTGCTACCGATTATTTCACAAAGTGGGTTGAAGCAATTCCTTTAAAGAAAGTGTCATCGGCAAATATGATTGATTTTGTGAAAGAACATATTGTTTACCGATTTGGTATTCCTCAGACTATTACTACCGATCAAGGAACCATGTTCACATCAGGAGAATTTGATAATTTTTCCATCGGTATGGGGATTAAAGTTCTAAATTCCTCTCCTTATTATGCGCAAGCTAACGGTCAGGCTGAAGCATCTAATAAAGGAATAATCAAGCTTATTAAACGGAAAGTTGAAGAAAATCCTAGGAGGTGGCATACTCTTTTAAATGAAGCTTTATGGTCATATCGGATGGCGTGTCATGGTGCAACTAAGGTCTCACCATATCAATTGGTATATGGGCATGATGCAGTTTTACCTTGGGAAATTAAGACTGGTTCTAGGCGTGTATTTTCTCAGGATCACTTGACAGCCGATGAGTATGACACGCTTATGAGAGATGAATTAGAAGATTTAGCAGGTCATCGGCTAAAGGCCTTAATTAGCGTCGAAGAAAATAAAAAGAGGGTTGCTAGGTGGTATGATAGAAAGGTGAAAGTAAAAGAATTTGCAAATGGAGATTTAGTCTGGAAATTGGTTTTGCCGATTGGGACTAAGAGTTCAAAATTCAGCAAGTGGTCCCCTAATTGGGAAGGTCCTTATCGGATAAATCAGTTGGCTCCTGGTAACGTGTACATCTTAGAAACCCTCGAAGGAGTTATATTTCCCAGAGCATTAAATGGGAAATATTTAAAGAAATACTACCCCAGTATTTGGACGGATGCATAAAATACAGGAATAAAGATATCGGCATTATATTACATTCACAGTCAATTGACAAAGTTCAGATTGCCGATAACTTGACAAAACCGATGAGTGAAGTCTACAAACTAAGGAAGGATTGAATAGCGGTTATCGCACGCAGGCGAATCTGGTCGGCTTCTTCCACTTCCCTGACGTCCGCATCGGCAGTGTCCTCTATCGGTTTAAGCTTCCTCCTCAGCGTCAGCGCCATACAGGCTTGATTGTCCCTGTCTTTTTGAAGAATTTTTAAAGTGTTGGACAGGTTGTCTTTCTCCTGTACGGCTTGGTTCAGGGCTGCTTCCACTTCTTTCAGCTCGGCCAGTAAAGCTGTTCTCTTTGCCGATAGATCAGTAATTTTCTTTTCAAGATCGGCGCCCGAAGCCTCTAAGTTGCTCATGCTTCTGTGCTTTTCTTCGGCGGCCTGCTTGAATTGTAATATTTCTTCTTTAAGTTTTGATTGAGCAGCTCTATCGGCAATTCGTCGAGCGGCCTTTTGGTACTGGAGTTGTCGGCTCTCAAGGTGGGCAGCATGAAAAAGGATTTCTTCAATATTGTCGGGGACTTGGCCACGAATCGCTTTGAAAATTGCTCTTGTGGAGTCTGAATCTTGGACCAGCTGAGGTGTATCTTGATGCAACAAAGATAATAATGTTTCTAATTTGGTTCTGACCTCAGCTAATACAGTTCCTAAGGCAAGCGCAGAACTTTCTTCTTCTTCATCGTCAGGAATGTTGACAGTAAAAGAGAATAGGCTATTTGGGGAGTCTTGTTCCTGCGAGGGAATTAGTCAGTTACAGGAGAATGAATATTGTGGAATATTGGTTAAGTTAACTTACTTGCTTCAAAGCGATTTCTTGCATATGACTGGAGGAGGCAGTTTGCAATATGTCCTCAGCAATGCTTGCCGATGGATCAGTTCTGGCAGGGCTGGGTGGTGGCAAGTCTGTGGCTATATCGGCAAGTGTTTCTTGAGGTGCCGTTGGTGATCCTGGTGCTGGCACATCCGGCAGTGCTGACTGAAGAGATGGTGCTGGAACTGTGGAAAGTGCCGATGCAATTTTTGGTCGTTTTGATTGAAGGGCTACATAAAATGAAGCTTTACGCTTAGGCTGTGGTTCCTCAAACCCAGATGACTAGGGGGCATCGGCACCAGAGGACTGTGGTATTGGATCGGCTGAAATAGTTACCGGTGTGTCCACTTGTTGCTACAAGTAAATGGAGTAATTAGTGCTGATTATAATAGTTGAAATCGGGTTAAAATTGGAGAAACATACCTCTGGAGAGTCGACAAGGATGACGTCTGAAGGTGCGTTGATGGGAGATGGGGGACGAGTTGCCGATGAAGACTCTAGAAGTGTAGAACTCGCGCCCTGAAATATGGAATCGGTAAGTCACAGCAATCGACATCGGCAAAAGAAAGTGAGGTGGTTACCTGAGATGATTGTGCTGAAAATATGACCGATTTGGTACCCCTCTTGGTACGACCGCGGCCCACTGGAGCATCTAACGAGGGAGCCTTGTGGCCGATGATGGATACTAGGGAAATCGGCTGCAGCCGTATGACCTTGCCACTCTTACTCAATGTTGGAACCGGGTCATCAACCTGTTAAAGAAAGGGTTAGTTGCCGATGGATTAAGGAGGAGTTGAAAGGAGTACAGAGGGTCAGACTTACTGCATCGACAGGGATGACGTGATCAGGATCAATAGAGTTCCAGTAAAAATGAGGAGAGGCGAAAAATAGCTGTTCCTTCCATTCTTGCCACCATAATTTGAAGGATTCGGTGACAAAAGAAGCCGGTACCCAGTCAGTAAGATCGGCATTTGAGATATCGGCATTGGGAAGGAGAGTAACAATTCTGTGCCAATCCACACGGCTCGCGATGGTCTCTCTTGGTTTAATCACATCGGCAAAACATAAGTTGATGGGCAATTGTCCAAAAGCTAGTTGTCTTGCTACTGCCGATGGATAGTAGAACTCGTAGGTGGGATTGATATTCTTCCCGCTTCCAAAAATGTTGACCGGGATAGCACGAGGAGTGATTATTGCCCTAAGGATGTCGGCGTCCTGGTTCAGGGCCTCATCGGTAAGATTAAAGGAAAGAGGGAATCTTGTTGCTTCATCAACATACGGGACCCATGCCCGAAGCTCAGAGGGGATGCCGATGTAGAGGCTGTGGAAAAGATTACCGATCTAGACTTTGTTCGCCTCTGCCCCTGGTAGCACTGCTAGTGCTTCTCCAAAGTTGATGGGGGGGCGCGTTGCTGATTCTTCTTCCCCAAGTTGATAGTCTTCAGGAAGACTTTGAGGGAATTGCTGGGCGAACAGGTCGATATGGAAATATTTGTGCATATGGGCATTCAACCACATGTTGATGAACCACCAGGGACCCCCCAGGTTGCCGATGGATTTACCTTGCAGCAGCCTTTGTGACACTTGGTGGAGGAGATGGTAGACTGAGCCAAGAAGGTATCGGCCCAGGGGGAGCTTGACGCCGCTAGCCAACAGTTCTGCTGCAGGAAGGTGCATGTTGGTCGGTCCAACTGTTCTGCCGTAGAAAATAAACTTCTCAAGCCACATATTCAAAAAGGCTGAGTGTTCCCTGTGACTGACGGAACCAGATTTCTTATACTCGTTGATATAGCCAGTCCAGCCGCCAATGCTTCTGGTGGTCAGCCGATGCTCGGATTTCCGCTGGAACAGTGAGTTGTCATCGGCAGGAGAAATGTCCAAGCCAGTAAGCATGTACACATCGGCAAGAGTAGGAGAAGCTGGCCCATGTCTAAAGATAAAGGCATTTAGGGTATCCGACCAAAAATAGGAGGCGGCAATTAATAAAGACTCGTTCCTCTCCATATCGGCAATGGATATTCTGATGCATTGTTCTAATTTGCGTTCCGCCCAATACAGTTCCATTGGCCTAGCGACCCTCAGATACCACTCTTTCCATCCCTTGGTGGTTTTTGGCCAAGAATGGAAGGTATTGGTCCAGAGTCCCAAGTCAAAATTCTGAGTTCTGAAGGGGATTCGATTGGTTTCTGCGTTTATAATGTCGGTTGGGTCTGGATTTCCCATTGGGCCTAGGCAGATGAAGTGATTCCGATGCGTTGGGATTAGAAGATTATTGCAAAGCTCCTGAGGTTAAAGATTGGGAACAAGGAATAGTCATGAACTGCGCAGAGAAGGAGAAACGAAATGTCAGAGGATAGGCAAAAGAAAAGACTAACCTTGGGGACGTCGAAATGAATAGCCATGGCCGCGATGGAGATGGAGAAGGCAAAGAATGCTAATGGAGGCTAAGGGTCACCGTCAAGAGCGCCGATGATCGAGTTCTTCGAAGAATCGCCTGTTGATGTCGCCGCCGGAGTGAGAAAAGCTAGGGTTTGAATCACAGATGAAAAATGGGCCGCAGCGGAGGAAGCACTATATGGGCCTGTTGGTATAGGATCTCCACTACCACGCATGCAATTCTCGAGGAGAAGTTCAAACGGTTTGGGCAATTACAATCTGGAAGAAATTTCGGCGCATAAAGTATTCTATACTCCGAAATTGGGGGGCATGTGTTGACACCGTTTTTTGACACGTGTCAATATGGACTGAAAACTGTGCTGATCGGCAAGGGAGTGGTTCTTCTCCAGCATTGCTTCTGGTTGCCGATGGGTAAGTGCCGATAAAGGACATGTTGATCTCGTACATTGCCGATGAAGCCAGGGGGCTGTTGCCGATAGAGATTGAGGCATGGTTGCCGATGGAAAGCGGAGCTGAAGGACATGGAAAGCAGGTCTGAGTCGTTATTGATGGGTTGCCGATGGAATCTACAGAGATGAGGAGCGTGCCGGTAGAGGTTTCATCGTAAAGCAATGGATAAGGAAACTGGCGATATTTATGCCATTATTTTATTAGTTTATTTTTGAGTCCGACCTTGGTACGAGTCGTTATTCTTTTTATTCCTTAGAGATAAGTCTTATTTAGGTAATACTTTGTCGTGTCTGTTTAGGACTCATAGTACCAGGGTATAAATATGTATCGAGAGACAATGTAAAGAATAATGATCAATACAACAAACCTATTATTTTTATCTACTTTTTCAAGCAATCTACTTTTCGGCGACTTTGTCACCAGTACTTTTTCCTTTTCAACGAGTTCTTTCAAGAGTCGACGGGCTGCATCAACTTGATCTCCGGCGGCCTTGCAGGTTCCGCTTTTACCGAACAAGATTCAGGCTTTGACGTCCGGGCGTATCGCTGTCGTCTCGTCTGATCTGTTCAACAGTTATCGAGTATCACCTGAGCTTTGACGTCCGGGCGTATCGCTGTCGTCTCGTTCAGGTTTTATTCAAATCTATCATCCTTGTCGATTAATAGGTCAAATCGACTGGCACGCTCCGGATATCGATTTTGGGTATTAGCCCGGTGTGTTTGCAGATATAATTTTGCATCAACAGGAGGTTCCTCATTGAGCTTGTTGTGTTTTCGAATGCGTCGGGCCCATTGAATTTACATTGTGAGAATAATGGGGTGATTGCACAGGCTAAACAGCCTAGGGATCACCAGAAGAACAAACATGTACTCCAAAAGTTTCATCTCATTCGAGAGTTTGTGAAACAAGAAGAGATCAAATTGTGTAAAATACATATGGATTAGAATGTAGCAAATCTTTGACAAAGGCTCTTCCACAGCCTAAGCATGAGGCGCACATGAGGTCTATGGGGATTAGACATCTTAGAGATTAACTCTAGTGCAAGTGGGAGACTATTGGGAATATGCCCTAGATGTAATCATAGAGATGATGATATTCTAGTTGTATCTATGACATGCATTAAGTGTTCATTGAATGTCCATTATAGACAACTTGTGTTGATTGACAATTATGTGAATTGTTTGTGGAACTCAATTACTTGAATGGTTATTCTAAAGTTGTCCCTGGTCGGTGTTCTTGTGAGAACACACTTGAATATTAGACCAGCACATGTATTAGTTGATGGCTATGTTTCACAAGTCATGGACATGGAGATGTCAAACTAATAATGTGGGCACATGTGAGACATGTAGGCTGGACTGACCCGACATGAAAAATTCTCTATTCACATATATACGTTATGTCTTTAGACCTGAGATTGTGGTATGTACTCAAGATGTGAAATGGCCTACTTAGAGACTATCAAACGCTGCTCTGTAACTGGGTAGTTATAAAGGTGGTCTTCGGGTGGTCGGGAAGCATTCTATGAGACATAGACAATCAAGATGGAATTTGCCCCTCTCTACGCGAGAGAGATATCACTTGATCACTCAAGTGATTGGATCAATAAATGCATGGCCGTGCTTAGGCTAAGTGTTAACCCATGAGTTGAACCATATATCGAGTGGCAAAGGGAATAACTTGTATGTGGTCATAGTGGTTCGTCTGCTATGATCTTTGTGTGCACATAGGAGTTGTCACACCTTGCTATTGGGCGACTAGGAGTATTCGGCCCATGTCAATGTGTGCGTGAACCCATAGGGTCGCACGCTTCAGGGGCTGGAAGCCTAATTCGGGTTGGACCAGAATCAGACAAGGCTTAGGGTTACTAATGGGCCTCCAACTCGTGAGTTCATTGGGGGCACCTATATAAGCAAGGGGAAGGGGCGCGGCTAGGAGGTTACACATCTTGAACAGCCACCGTTGCCCTACGCCTTCTGCTCCTCGCGGACCTAGCAGTCCGGAGGCGCATCGCTTCTTGCCTGCACGTGTGGGATTCCTCGGAGGTGCTGCATCTGGAGCACTGGGACGAACCGCGCGAGGGGATTGATGTGACGGATGACCACGCAACTGCACTACCTGCTGCGACGCGTACGACTACATCGAGTCATCTTCCACTGCACCTGCGCGTCTAGTGGTAATCCCGTAACATGTAACTAGCGGTAGATCCTGGTTTATGTGGTAGAAAAGTTTTGTTTTTTGGCTGGTGTAGCACCCTCATAACCCAACATGTCCCAGTCTTTATTCTTAAGAGGAAGAGTGCTCCTGTGTTACCAGATGAAGAGGCATATGTTGTAGTTGGTCCCCTGCACTCTAGGCCACCCCAAGCTCCACGCTGGCATGGTTAGGTTCCTCCTGGTTTCCACAATGCAACACTTGTCAGTTCTAATGAAATGGGAGAGGATGCTAGTGAAGGCAATGTTCTTCATGATTCTCATGGAGTTCATCATGCTGCTTATGAAATTGTCAACAATGGAGCTGCCCCTGGTTCTCCTGCTGCAGCAGACAACAATGTAATAATTCTTGATGGTGCTGAGTTTGTTGCTCCTATCCCAAATGGCTTGGTTATTTAGCTAATGCTCAGATTCAAGGTGATAATGGTCATGTTTAGGCTACACCCAATGTTGATCAGTCTCCTTCCAATGAAGTTGCTCTAGTGCTTGTTAATGATACTTAGATTGCTTCCGTTGGGCAGAGAGACAGTTTCTTCTCCACTCCTAGTCTCAACATCATTGTTAACTCTGATGACCTTGTTCAGAAGATGGGATCCACTACTCAGTCTGTGAACGCACACCCTCTTTAGTCTGGTGATGGTAACACTCTTGCTATGATGCCTAAGACAAAGCTGCCCATTGCTAGAGGCCTATTCCCTATAACTGCTCCTGATTCTTGTGCTTCTAGTTTGGCCCCTGTCATGGAAAAGGTACTCACTTTCATATCAAAAATCCCTAAATCTAGTCTCTTTTCCTTTCTATCCTTGCTTGACATCGACTATGATAAACCCATCCCCTATTATTTTGATGATCCCCTATTACTGATTTGTATTACGTGCCTCATCCCACCCTAGCTCAAGATACCCATTGGTGGATCAGAGTCTATTCGCAGTGATGAAGATCTGCTATAAATCACTACTTCTGACTTCACTCCGAACAAGAGGAGGCATGTGAAGCCCCGAGAGAAGCTTGATGACTGCTATTTTCGCTGTTGCAAGAGGCAAGCCACCAAAAGGGATGGCTACAAAGGCACTTCTCCCGGCGTTAAAGGCAAAGAGAAGGAAGTCATATATCCGAAGCCTGGGCCATGATCCTGGCATCTGAACAACCTCCTGCACCACACCTCCCAGCTGATGTGCTTGAGGGGATCTCCACTGGCTTCCTTCAGATTCATCCTGAGGTTGCATCTGAAAAGATCTTGCTTGAAGATAACAATGATAAGAAGAAGAAGTAGTTAGTCCATGAGTGGCACGGCGCTGCTTTGCTTTTTCTTTTGCTTATTTCCTAGAAACTTGTTTGCTCAGCCTGCGTGCGAGCTCTTCTCTTTTTATCAGTCTGGTGCTTTTAAGTTTATTATCTGCTTAAACTTTGGTTGTGTGCTTGAGCCAAACACTTATTTGATAGGGTTGGATGGTGCTTATCTATCATGATCCTGTTCTCTTACCTCCCGCCCTTAATGTTTAAATTCCTTTCTGGCTATATTATTTTTTTCTGCTTGAGCTAGAGCTACGTTTTGATCTTTTTCCAGCTTACACATGTTGTCTGGCTAGTGCCTATCTGGCTCTGTCCTCTCAAACTTTTGGTTGCAAATGAGTAACAACAGATCTCATAAAATCTTAAGTTGGAATGTTCGGGGGATTAATTCTCAAGGTAAATGGGATGTTATTTGAGAGAAAATTGCAGAAAGTGCTTGTAATATTCTGTGTATCCAAGAATCAAAAAGAGAATAGTTTGATGCTAGATGCATCAAGAATTTCTATCCTAAACATTTGGACCCTTTTGTTTTTCCCCTTTAGTTGGTGCTTCGGGTGGTTTACTTATTGTTTGGAACAGTAGTCAGTACCAATGTGTGTCAGTATAATCTAACAATCTTGGGATCACCTTGAAAGTTACTTGCCTTCATGATCAGAGCTCCTTTCACTTATCCAATATTTATGGGTTAGCACATGCTAGTGGAAAAACGACCTTCATCACCTGGCTAATCAATATGGATACCTCTAAATTTGACAATTGGATATTGGTAGAAGATTTCAACTTATACAGAAGTGCTGATGATAGGAACAAACCTAGGGGTGATTTTTCTGCAATGCAACTATTCAACAATGCTATTGATGATCTAGACTTAATAGATATTCCTTTTTCTGGAAGAAGATATACGTGGAGCAATATGCAGCTAGACCCCTTATTAGTTAAACTGGATTGGGTTTTTGTTTTTGACTCATGGGGTCTTAATTATCCTATAACCATAGTACTTTCGAAGCCTATCTCTCACCATATTCCTTATTGTGTTAACATTGGGACTAAGGTTCCAAAAGGATCGGGTTTTAGATTTGAGAATTTTTGGGTGGATCCTCCAGACTTTCTAACTACTGTTGAGCTACACTAGAACTCAACCCCTTTCTTTGCCAATGCAGCAAAAACTTTGGCTGCCAAGTTTAAGCAGGTAAGGGCAGGCTTAAGAAATTAGAGTAAGAAGCTATCCAATCTCAATAAATTAATCTTCAACTATAATTGGACACTGCAACTCATGGATGGTCTGGAGGATCAGAGACCTCTTAGTTTTCTGGAAAGTAATTTTAGAGTTTTAGTCAAAGAACACCTAGCAAACCTCCTAGAAGCAAAGAGAAAATATTGGAGATGAAAATACTACTTTCTTTCAGTCTATGGCCACCATCAATAATTCAAGAAAATACATTGGTAGCTTGACAACTGCAGATGATATATTGGTAACTGATCATGAACAAAAGGCTGCAGTTCTCTAGAATGCCTACAAATCCAGATTAGGAAAGAATGAGTTCACAGGAGTATTCTTTGATTTGCATTCCCTTCTAAGTAGACATGATTTAGACTCTATTGCCGAGGACTTCTCTGATGAAGAAATTCTAGCAGTTGTCAAAAGTCATCCTAATAGCCATGCTCCTGGGCCAGATGGTTTCAATGGCCTTTTTATAAAGAAATGCTGGCCCATTATAAAAGATGACTTCATCAGATACCTAAAAGATTTCTGCAGGAACACAATTGACATCAGCTGCATCAATAACTCCCACATTGCACCGATTCTCAATAACTCAAACCCTACATCAGTTGATGATTACAGACCCATTTCCCTCCTCAATTATTCTTTAAAATGCCTCACCAAGATTCTCTCAACAAGGCTGTAGTGTGTCATGCCACAGATTGCCCATTCTAATCAATATGGCTTCATCAAGGGAAGGACTATACAAGACCGTCTAGCTTGGGCATTTCAGTTTCTACATATTTGCCATCAATCCAGGAAAGAAATTGTGATTCTTAAATTAGACTTTGAAAAAGCTTTTGACAAAGTTGAACATCAATTCAACTTGGATGTTCTTATTAATAAAGGGTTCCCAGAAAAATGGGTGCAGTGGATTCAAATGTTGCTAGGATCTGGTACATCATCTGTACTTTTGAATGGATCTCCTAGTAAAATATTTAATTGTCTAAGAGGAGTAAGACAGGGAGACCCCTTATCTCCCTTGATTTTTGTTCTAGCTACAGACCTTCAATCAGTTGTTAATGAAGCATGGCATAGAGGAATTCTGAGGCATCCTATCAGTGATGAATTTAGTGGTGACTTTCCAATTATGCAATATGCCGATGATACCCTAATAATTGTACCTGCTGATGAAAGAATCCTTTTCAATCTAAAATGTATCTTGAGACCTTTCTTTGACTCAAGTGGTCTCCATGTTAACTTCCACAAGTCCTTCATGACACCAATCAACATTGAGGAGGACAGATTGTCTCACTTAGCAAATACTTTTGGTTGCTCTATACGCTCAATGTCTATAATATCCCGTTTTAAGAACAAAACCAGATATACACCATATGTCAGTCCTAGGAGTCAATTCCCACATATAGCTACAAGTAAAGGGTAGTATCAGTAAACAATGCTAGATATGTAATGTACTTACTATAAGAAGGATATACTCTTAGGTAGCAATCAGCGGAAAGACAACTCCAATCTTCAGGTAAGGACTCCACTCCACTTGATCTAACTGACTGGTTAATCACAAGCCTAAACATCTCCTGAGGTGGTGGGAAATAGCAAGAGTGAGTCCATGTCGAACTCAATAAGTATAGCAGGGGTTTATGAGGCTCAAGAAGCTAACACGGTTTGACTACAATTAGCTTTTTAGTGTGTGTCAAGTTTTAGCAATTAGCAACAAGGTAGTAGTAAACCCATAACCACATGATCAGGTAAACAAGATTAAGAATATGATGAAAATAACATTAACATGTAGCCCACTTTAAGTTAATGATCTGTTCCATAAAAGTCTCCAAGGCCACTCTTTCCGTGAGCACGGATGATATATCGGTTTAAACTCTGCACAGAGGTGTACACTTTCACTACAGGTCATGATTTTCAACACTTTGGGATCGCGACTCTCGCAACACTGAAAACCATATAAAGCCACTCATAGGTTCGTCTAACAAGCTAGGGCCGCAGGGTCATCGGATGTAGGAAATCCCTCCTCCCAATATTTTCCACTGGTTTCAACTGACTGGTTGATCACAAGCCTAAACATCTCTTGAGGTGGTGGGAAATAGCAAGAGTGAGTCCATGTTGAACTCAACAAGTATAGTGGGGGTTTATGAGGCTAAAGAAGCTGACACGGTTTAACTGCATTTAGCTTTTTAGTGTGTGTCAAGTTTTAGCAATTAGCAACAAGGTAGTAGTAAACCCATAACCACATGATCAGGTAAACAAGATTAAGAATATGATGAAAATAACATTAACATGTAGCCCACTTTAAGTTAATGATCTGTTCCATAAAAGTCTCCAAGGCCACTCTTTCCGTGAGCACGGATGATATATCGGTTTAAACTCTGCACAGAGGTGTACACTTTCACTACAGGTCATGATTTTCAACACTTTGGGATCGCGACTCTCGCAACACTGAAAACCATATAAAGCCACTCATAGGTTCGTCTAACAAGCTAGGGCCGCAGGGTCATCGGATGTAGGAAATCCCTCCTCCCAATATTTTCCACTGGTTTCAACTGACTGGTTGATCACAAGCCTAAACATCTCTTGAGGTGGTGGGAAATAGCAAGAGTGAGTCCATGTTGAACTCAACAAGTATAGTGGGGGTTTATGAGGCTAAAGAAGCTGACACGGTTTAACTGCATTTAGCTTTTTAGTGTGTGTCAAGTTTTAGCAATTAGCAACAAGGTAGTAGTAAACCCATAACCACATGATCAGGTAAACAAGATTAAGAATATGATGAAAATAACATTAACATGTAGCACACTTTAAGTTAATGATCCATTCCATAAAAGTCTACAAGGCCGCTCTTTCCATGAGCATGGACGATATATCGGTTTAAACTCTTCACAGAGGTGTACACTTTCAGTACGGGTCATGATTTTCATCACTTTGGGATCGTTTCTCTCGCAACACTGAAAACCATATAAAGCCACTTATATGTTCATTTAAAACAAGCTAGGGCCACAGGGTCATCGGATGTAGGAAATCCCTCCTCCTAATATGGCACATCCTAGTTATAACACATAATGGAGAAGCCATCCTATACCCAACTCACAGATCCTCTAACTCGCTAGCAAAGGTCCTATGAACAACTAGAGCCAGAGCCATATAGCCCCCATAACTGTACGTTAAATCCCGGATGATCATTTACAGTTTGGATCTTATTAAAAACCATCTTTAATCCTTAGTTGCATAGTCATTAATCAAGTTACGAGATCATGGTTATAAAACACTAGCAATAACTACCCATATGCATCATCTTCAGTTATCAAGGTAAACAGGTAATCAATACTAGGTATTCCTAACAGGGTAACAAAGAGACACATGCATATGATTTTAGTGTGTATAGTGAATAGGTAACAAGGATGGTCCCAACTATACTTGCCTTAAGACTTGCTTTACCCCCAAAGCAGTGTGCTTAGAGAAACATCATCTTTATCTTCCATTCTATAGCTTTTGATCTTCAACTTCTAGATCATCAACTTCTTGTAGATCACAAACGTAAAGCTCACCGATGGGACATAATTGTAGAACACCATACAAGCAATCTTCGCAATCATACATGAAACAAATAAAGGAACTATATAAGAACAATTCACCAACCATAGTAAAACAGATTGAAAAGCTCTTAAAACCAATCTACGCGTTAGTACGATCACACAGACATAAAGATCACTGAAATCGGAGCTATAACGTGAAAGTTATGGATTTTACAAGATTTCCTATTGTAAAATAATTAGTTTAAAATAAAACTCAATTTTCAAAGTTGCAAATAAATCTAATAATGATACTAACATGTAGATTACAAAATTACGAACCCAACGCAACTTGAACAGACCAAATCGGAGCTAAAACGGAGAAGTTATAAGCATTTTGAAAATAGTGGCAAAACTGTAAATAGAGAAAAATGTACTTTGAAACTGAAAAAGAAAAAACGCGTTTTCCAATGAAAGAAACGTATTCTGGCTCTGTCAAAAGGGAAAATACGCTTTTCAGTGGACAAAGCGTATTTTGAATCTGTAGAAAGGGAGACTACGCTTTTTAGTGGAGAAAATGTATTCCAATGAAACCGCAAAGGATTCTTAATAAAATAGATAAAAGGCCAGGGGTTTTCGACAGTACGGGCTAATCTGATCCATTGGATCGAGATTGGATGGCTCAGATTGGCTCGGGGCATGAGAGGGGAACGGCTCGCCAGGGAAGAGGACAGACGTGGCGACCGACATTGCCGACGACGAGGGAACCTCGCCGGCATAGACAAACCAGCCCTACGGTCCATGGTTCGACCTAAGATCTGGACGAAACGAAGGCGGAGCTTCGTGCGATCTCATCCAGCACGAAGATGGAAACCCGAGTGGGTTGGAGATGGCTGATGACCGGCAACGACGGTGACGAGCTCGCCGGCGTACTTAGACCGGGTGCTACAGACCACTACACGGCCTAAAATTGGTGCCAATCGAAAGCAATAGAGGCTCGAGAAAACCTCACCGGTGTAGAAGATGACGGCCGAGATGAATCGAGGTAAGCCAATTGCGAGCGGCAGCAGACGGCTAGGGTTGTTGTGACAGCTCCGGTGCTTGAGCGTGGCGATGTTGGCGCTAGGGTTTGCGGTGAGGTCCAAGGCGGCGACTCGGGCTCGGTATTTAAGGGCAGGTCCGGCTTGGGGGTCACGGCGAGAGCGATGAGTCGGGGCAAAGTCGGGCTTCTGTCGGAGTCCGACACGAACATGGGCGGGAGGTAGGAGATGATGGAGTGGGCCTCGCTTGTCAGCGAGCGTAGGGAAACACAAGCATGGCGATCGGCTAGGCCGGCCTAGTGGCCCAAGAAGAAAGAAGGCGAGCGCGCGCAGGCGGCTGCTGTTGTTGGGCCGGGAAGCGAGGCGGGCTGCGGTGCGGGGAGGCGCGAGCAGGCCACGGGCTGACCGGGCCACTCGGGCCGAAAAGGAGAGAGGGTGAAGGGAGGGAAAGAAATTGCTTTTCTTTTATTTGAACCCTTTTTCGAATGCATTTTCAAAAGGATTTTGAAATCCAATTCAAATCTAACAAAAACCAAACATCACAAAATGATTAATGGACTAGCATGAATGCACAACATGCTTCTTGACCTACTTTTGATTTTAATTTTATAAAAATTATTATTTTCCCTAGGTTAAATGCTCACCAAAAATGCAAAATTAAATCATTTTGACTATTTCAAAATCATGCAAATTTTAGGGTGTTAGAATTCTACTCCCCTTAAGATGAATCTCGTCCTGAGATTTAGAAGAAGTTGACAAAAGAGATATGATGCTTCGCGTTGATCTTCTTCTCTGCTTTGGATAGCTCCACCTCATTGCTATAAAATTCACTTTACATTACATACCTTGGTAGCCGTGATCCAAATAACATGATCACTAATTCCAAGATTTTACAATCACACCAAACAACTCTCTAGTATCCCCAAACCAATTCTTCGTTACCTTCCAATGCTTAGGCCACTCTTCTTTTCCTCTTCTGTAATCTTGAATGAATTGTTATGGCAGGGTGTGGTGGTATGAACTCAATTGCGTGCCAAACTCTCCAATATCATAATGCCCCCAATGAACCTCTTTGATAAAATCTAGCCTACTAAAGATCTCTGGATCACTCTCACATACTTGGACAGGAATTCAACACGTCTCCCTTGAATTCTTCTTTATGTAATTGCATCATTAGATATATCATAACCATGAAGAGAACTCCCTTCAACCAAACTTACTTGACATGCTTGGCGTAACAGTGAGGTCTCCTGAGTTATCATTGAGCTGTAGATAAATCCTTCATCAGGCTCCTTTATCATCAATGCCAACTTGTCTTGAGTTGAATGGTGAACTTTTGAGCTTCAATGTAGATGATCCATCAAGTTACTAGTCTCAAGCAAAGGACACTTGCACCCTGATAGACTTCCAACCATGACTGCTTCTTCTAAGTAAAAATGCTTGAATACATGCACCTTCGTCTTGCAGCTTCTTCTTCGTGGCTACCCCCCTTAAGAAAAGATCAACTAGGGCACCAAAGGATATCTTTGCATCATCCCCTAAGTGAGTTGATTATCATCATGTCCTCCTATCATCCTGAAGAAACTCATGCACGTTGCCCAGAACTAGCAACTTGCAGTTCCTCGTGAGTCAAAAAATAGCAGTGCAGTAAAACATCCATATTTCTAGTTCTATTAATCCAATGAAGTTGTAGAATACACCATTGGAAAGCTTCTAAAATTATCTACAACTCCCTTATATAACTCTTTTTCAGATTCTGTTGCTAATTTGGTCAAAAATAGTCCACAACAAAAGTGACTCCTGTTTTCTGACAGCACAGATACATCATATCTTCCAAACCATAACATCTTTGATGATGATTCTTGCGGTCAAAGGAACATGTTGAAGTCTACTTTTGTCTAGAATTATTCCATGGTTTTTGGTTTTCCAAGATCAGAGGTACATGCCAAAGAAGACAGATTGCTCCAGAAAGGCAGGATGGAGAGAAACAGGAGGAACCAACCCAACTACTTACATCATTAACCTTAGGCCTATGAGCTAAATGAAATTGTGGAACAAAACCACAAGATCATTGCAATCATTACAAAAATCCAAAACAAACATAAGAATAATGACAGCAAAACAAGGCACCAAAGATGCACAAAGCAAACATTAACAGAACTTGTGATAGTATCGTCTTCTTCATACAAAGGGCAAAGATCCTAATGCACATATTACGCAAGCAAAAGGTAAGAGAGAGTTCTAATAGCAATTTCAAATCAAGGAGTAGATGAGAATAATGACTTTTCAAAATAAGCATCAAGGAGGGGACGAATATCAAGGATAAGGAAATCATAGAGAAGGAAAATATCAAGGTATATGGAACAAGGTAGTTCTAGCAATTACAAAACCTTAAGACTGCCAATTTCTAACTAGGCTTGCATCCTACAGTTAGCATTGACCTGATACCAATTGAATACCCAGTTTTAAGAACAGAACCAAATATACACCATATGTGAGTCCTAGGAGTCAATTCCCACATATAGCTACAAGTAAAGGGTAGTATCAGTAAACAATGCTAGATATGTAATGTACTTACTATAAGAAGGATATACCCATAGGTAGTAATCAGCGGAAAGACAACTCCGATCTTCAAGTAAGGACTCCACTCCACTAGTTTCAACTGACTGGTTGATCACAAACCTAAACATCACTTGAGGTGGTGGGAAATAGCAAGAGTGAGTCCATGTTGAACTCAACAAGTATAGTGGGGGTTTATGAGGCTAAAGAAGCTGACACGGTTTAACTGCATTTAGCTTTTTAGTGTGTGTCAAGTTTTAGCAATTAGCAATAAGGTAGTAGTAAACCCATAACCACATGATCAGGTAAACAAGATTAAGAATATGATGAAAATAACATTAACATGTAGCACACTTTAAGTTAATGATCCATTCCATAAAAGTCTACAAGGCCGCTCTTTCCATGAGCATGGATGATATATCGGTTTAAACTCTTCGCAGAGGTGTACACTTTCAGTACGGGTCATGATTTTCATCACTTTGGGATCGTGACTCTCGCAACACTGAAAACCATATAAAGCCACTTATAGGTTCATTTAAAACAAGCTAGGGCCACAGGGTCATCGGATGTAGGAAATCCCTCCTCCTAATATGGCACATCCTAGTTATAACACATAATGGAGAAGCCATCCTATACCCAACTCACAGATCCTCTAACTCGCTAGCAAAGGTCCTATGAACAACTAGAGCCAGAGCCATATAGCCCCCATAGTTGTACATTAAATCTCGGATGATCACTTACAGTTTGGATCTTATTGAAAAACCATATTTAATCCTTAGTTGCATAGTCATTAATCAAGTTACGAGATCATGGTTATAAAACACTAGCAATAACTACCCATATGGATCATCCCTAGTTATCAAGGTAAACAGGTAATCAATACTAGGTATTCCTAATAGGGTAACAAAGAGACACATGCATATGATTTTAGTGTGTATAGTGAATAGGTAACAAGGATGGTCCCAACTATACTTGCCTTAAGACATGCTTTACCCCCAAAATAGTGTGCTTAGAGAAACATCATCTTTATCTTCCATTTTGCAGCTTTTGATCTTCAACTTCTAGATCGTCAACTTCTTGTAGATCACCAACGTAAAGCTCACCGATGGGACATAATTGTAGAACACCATACAAGCAATCTTCGCAATCATACATGAAACAAACAAACAAACTATGAAAGAACAATTCACCAACCATAGCAAAACAGATTGAAAAGCTCTTAAAACCAATCTACATGTTACTATGATCACACAGACGTAAAGATCACTGAAATCGGAGCTATAACGTGAAAGTTATGGATTTTATAAGATTTTCTATTATAAAATAATTAGTTTAAAATAAAACTCAATTTTCAAAAGTTGCAAATAAATCTAATAATGATACTAACATGTAGATTACAAAATTACAAACCCAACGGAACAGACCAAATCGGAGCTAAAACGGAGAAGTTATAAGCATTTGAAAATAGTGGCAAAACTGTAAATAGAGGAAAACGTACTTTGAAACTGAAAAAGGAAAACACATTTTCCAATGAAAGAAACGTATTCTGGCTCTGTCAAAGAGAAAATATGCTTTTTAGTGGACAAAGCGTATTTTGAATCTGGAGAAAGGGAGACAACGCTTTCCAGTGGAGAAAACGTATTCCAACGAAACCGCAAAGGATTCTTAACCAAATAGATAAAAGGCCAAGGGGTTTTCGGCAATGTTGCCATGCGAAGGGGTACGGGCTAATCTGATCCATTGGATCGAGATTAGATGGCTCAGATTGGCTCGGGGCATGAGAGGGGAACGGTTCGCCGGGGAAGAGGATAGGCGTGGCGGCCGACATTGCCGGCAACGAGGGAACCTCGCCGGCGTAGACAAACTAGCCCTACGGTCCACGGCTCGACCTAAGATCTAGACCAAACGAAGGCAGAGCTTCGTGCGATCTCATCTAGCATGAAGATGGGAACCTGAGCGGGTTGGAGACGGCCCGTGACCAGCAACGGCGACGACGAGCTCGCCAGCGTACTTACAGACCACTACACAACCTAAAATCGGTGCCAGTCGAAAGCAAGAGAAGCTCGAGGAAACCTCACCGGTGTAGAAGATGACAGACGAGATGAACCGAGGCGAGCCAATTGCGAGCGGCGGCGGACGGCTAGGGTTGCGGCGGCAACTTCGGTGCTCGAGCGTGGCGATGCTGGCGCTAGGGTTTGAGGTTAGGTCCAAGGCGGCGACTCAGGCTCGGTCTTGAAGGACGGGTTTGGTTTGGGGGTCACGGTGAGAGCGAGGAGTCGGGGCAGAGTCGGGCTTCTATCGGAGTCCGGCGCGGACACGGGCGGGAGGTAGGAGACGACGGAGCGGGTCCTGCCTGTCGACGAGCGGAGGGAAACGTAGGCGCGGCGATCGGTTGGGCCGGCCTAGCGGCCCAAGAAGAAAGAAGGCGAGCGCGTGCGGGCGGCTGCTGTTGCTGGGCCGGGAGACAAGGCGGGCTGCGATGCGGGGAGGCGCGAGCAGGCCACGGGCCGACTAGGCCACTCGGGCTGAAAAGGAGAAAGGGTGAAGGGAGGGAAACAAATTTCTTTTCTTTTATTTGAACCCTTTTTCAAATGCATTTTTAAAAGGATTTTGAAATCCAATTCAAATCCAACCAAAATCAAACATTACAAAATGATTAATGCACCAGCATGAATGCACAACATGCTTCTTGACCTACTTTTGATTTTACTTTTATAAAAATTATTATTATTTTCCCTAGGTTCAGTTAACTTGGGAGAAACTATACAGAAACAACAACACTCCTCCACATGCTAGATCACCTGTTGGCTCTTTCTGGTGGAAGGATATAATGAAACTTAACTTGGTTTTCAGAAGTATTGCTGTGTGTCATCCAAAATGTAGTAACTCAATGCTATTTTGGGCTGATTACAGGGGGAATACATGTCTCAAAGATAAATATCCCAGATTGTATTCCTTTGGAAAAAGGAAGAATTGCTCTGTCCAGTTTTTTATGGAAAAGGATGAAAGCTTTCATTTTAGCTTGCCTCTCTCACCAGAAGCTGCTATTGAACTAGAAAACCTACAAAACTTTTTGATGTCTTTTAATTGGAACTCAGAAGGTCAAGACTGTTGGACCTATTCATGGAATAATTCAATTGTCTTCTCCCCTAAACAAGCTTACAAGTCCCTGCAAGGAACCATCCAAGCTTCCCCACTTTTCTCCTGATTGTGGACAGGAGATAACCTTGGCAAACATAAGTTCTTTTTCTGGTTGCTTCTTAAGGATAGATTGAATACAAGGAATGCCCTAAGAAGAAAGAATATGCATCTTAACAGCTACTCATGTCCCATCTGCAATTCTAATGAAGATGAAACAGTCTTCCATTTTTTTTTGAATGCCATATTGTAGATGCTTTTTGGAATTGGATTGGAATCCATTGGAACACTTTTACCACCCCCTCTTGACATGGTGATTCAAACAGTCTTTGGAAGTGCTATTTTCAGAGAGGTCATGATCACTACCTGCTGGTGCATTTGGACCTCAAGGAATGGATTAATCTTTGACAACATATCCTGTAATCTAGCCTCTTGGAAGTTGAAATTCGGAGAAGAAACTAGCTTGGTTTGTATCAAAGCCAATGATCACTGTGCTGGCCTCCTTAAAACTTGGTTGGAGAATAGGCTTTAGTTGTTTCTCTTTTTTCTCTTGAGTTCGGCGACCTCTTTTTTTCTTTTGCACTGCTTGTGCACTTGTAATTGTTGTTTTGTACCCTTTTTTGTTATATAAAAAAATAGGTGGGGGTTTTACCCCCACCGAGCCCTCAAAGAAAAATATATTGAACAAATCAGTTAGTGTTCTTTTCCTATCGGTTAATTGTCAGGATATATTTGCTGATAGTAGTTGACCAATCAAGCCTAGTGCCATAAAAGAAAGAGAGAAGATGCACTGGGACTTCCAACTGAATTCATAACATGAGGTCAGACCCTTTACCAGAATTCCTTTGAAATCTGGAGGAAACATTCGTATCTTATGTTCTTTTTACACCAATCCTACCATCTAGAATTTCCCCTTTTATGTTATTATGTGGAGAAGATGGATGATGCGTGATTGCAACAAAATGAAACAACAAGGTTACGGAACAACCCCTGCAGGCCCCTACGTCGCTCTCAGGGAGGGCGGCTTGGGCGGCACCGCCCTGCCCACCGAGCGCCCCCTACTCCCAGCCTCCCTCCAGCCGCCATTGCCACCCTTGCTCTCACGGTGCGGCGGCCAGTGGTGGTGCCCTGAAAAAGGGGTATCGTCGCCCCCCCTCTCGCTCCCTCCTACCAGGCGCTTCCCCTTCCCCCCTCTACCTCCCCCCATCTTCGGCAGTTTCATGGCGACGGCGGAGCTCCGGAGGCCGGGGCAGGTGAGGGTCAGCCGGATCCAGGACTGTGGCTGCCGGGTCTGGCTTCCCCTCCACTCCACCATCCTCTTGGGCGGCATTGCCAACCACATGGTGTTGCCGGCGGCCCTCCGGCGACCGGGGCAGATGGGGCCCAGCCAGATCCAGGCCCGTGGGCCCCGGATCTGGCTCCGGCCCTTCCATCCCCCCAACCCTGACTTCCGGCCGCGCGGTTGTCCTCCGCCGACGGCGGCCCTCCGGCGGGCGGGGTCTGAGACCTGTGCGTCTGCAGCAACCGGCTGCCAGATGGAGTGCCACTCACTGGGCCGCCGGAGGATCTATCGCTACAGATCTGCGTCACCGCCTGGGCCGCCGGCCACCCCACCACCTCCGGCCATGACGTCTTCGTGCTGCTCATTCTCGACTTACCTTCCTCCTCTCGTTCAGGCGATCACTCCTCTGCTGCTGATTCAGAGCAACTGCTAGCTACTGCATCTGTTGCTAGCTTGTGAAGCACTGTACTAATGAGGAAGTTTGATCTCTCATCTCTCTTGATGCTCTTTATAGGGTCACCGTAGTTGCACTTGCATGCATGGAAGATTGGGCACTGGACACAACACAAACAAGAGCCTCGGTATTGTCACCCCGATCTTCTGGCGTTTGCATCATCTCGATTTGTTTGCAGACAAGTGACAACAGAGCCGGATAAATCACTGTCCTTTGCGACAACCAACGTTCCAAAACTTGCATCTATAAGAGGAGAAGAACTGACTAAAGCCAAGACAAGCCCATTGCTCTCTGAATCATAAGTTACATATCTCATGCACACAATGCAAACTACTACTGCTGCAGCTGGTACAACGGGCTTGTTTGTTACTATATCCAACTCCAAAATATGAAGGCACCAGCGGATATCCTCCGAATGACTTAGATCTTCAAGCTAGCTAGTGGATATGCCTACCCTTCTTGTTGGGCCACATATCCTTCATTGAAGTTGGTCCAGTATGTCAGGCATGGTCGAATATACACCGGTGAAGGTACCTTAGGCCCATATATCCGACAATAGAATCACCGTAGTTGAACATGCAAGCATCGATGATTGGGCACAAACAAAAACCTCATATGGGACAACGTAGACGCTGGCGTAGATATTTACTCAGCAACCACGTCACGTGTTTCAATACGTATTGAACTCAGACATCATACGGTCAATATTTGCGTGTTAAGTATAGAACTGAAAATGACATTCTCCAATGGTGAAAGTATCACCGATGGTTATATTTGTACAGACAGTAAAAATAGTGTTGGCACAAATGTTTTATGTAATAGTGTATAGGACAGTTTAGTATTTTCTCAGCTAAGCTTTTGACTAAGTTCATAAAAAGATGATACAACAATATCAGAATTATCAATTTAATTAAATTCTTACAAAATATTATTCGATAATGTATTTATTACATTTCTCTAATTTTATTTAGAGAAGTTTCCGAAGTCACGTAGAAAAGTCTCGATCAAAATTAGATAAGTTTTACGTAGAGGAAAAGCTAAATTGATCTATAGTATATAATAGATGAACAACTTTAAGCGGATCGGAACCCAAATTAAAAGCCTTATATAAGAACCGGCAATACAGTGGAAATTTTTTTCTCGAATGCGTACGATGGTGCGTATCTTTATATTAACGAGAAATAGAGTATAATGTACAAGATAGCAAGCGTCCGGCCGATTTTCCGTTTCATTATCACAACTCTACAATGGCCTCTGCAATGGTTGCATCTTTCTGTTAGCAATTCACTCGCATAACTCGATTAACCACGAATTCTTACAAACTCCGGCGACTACACCGGCACCGAGAGGTCCGGCGAGCCCCTCTACTCTTCCCTTTTACACGGGTTCACACTGGATACAAGATGATAGATGCCGTTTACCGGACGCAAACCTCGGACATGCACACGCCTTGCACGCCCACTCTGGGCCGCGGGTACGAGAGTTCTTCTTCCGGGCCCGTGTGCCCCGTCTGGGCTGCTGTGCTTCCATGGGCTGGTGCAGATGAGGCCTGGTAAAACTCCCCTCCCCTTGGAGACCGGCATGTCCCCATGCCCGAGCTTGAGGAAATTGTTGATGGAGAGCTTCGTCGTCCTCCTAGGTTGCCAAGGACGAGTCCAAGCCGTACCACTTGATGAGGACCTGGGGAACGTCGCTGTTGTGGAGAGGATGGAGTCGACGCTACAGTATGGCCTCTGGGTACTGAAGGTTGTTTTCGAGGTCCGGCGGCGCAGAGATTGGTGTCAGAGAGGGCGGAGCCGGCTTGAGCAAGGAAACGTGGAAGACAGGATGCACCGTAGATGAAGCCGGCAGGTCCAGCTTGTACGCTGTGGCGCCAATCTTGGCGATGATCTTTAGGGGCCGAAGTAGCGGAAGCTGAGCTTTTGATGAGCCCGTGGAGCCACGGACGATTGCACGTACGACTGGAGCTTGAGGAAGACGAAGTCGCCCACGTTGAAGGAACGCTCCGAGTGGCGCTTGTCCGCTTGCATCTTCATGCGGTTTTGAACCCGGTGAAGGTGTTGCCGGACAGTGTCGCGCATTGTAGCGCCTTCTGCCAGCATTGCGTCGACATCCAGGGACTCTGAAATGGATTCGGGCGAGAGACTGAAAAATCGAGGAGGATGGCCGTAGATTACCCCGAATGACGACTTGTTGGTGGAGGAGTGTGATGGGGACGTGATTCCCTGATCTTCCGTCAGATTGAGATAACTA
>CM041637.1:50463079-50560504 GCA_023333625.1 Bothriochloa decipiens | reverse complement strand
TTGGAGAGGATCAGCAGGTGCACAAGAAGAAGCGATGTCCTCATCAGAGTGAGTGCTGGTGTTGTACCAGAACTCGGCCAGAGGGATCCACTTCGACCATTGGCGCGGGCAGGCATGGACGAAGCAGCACAAGTAAGTCTCTAAGCACTAGTTGACGTGCTTCGTCTGCCCGCCTGTTTGGGGGTGATACGCCGAACTCATGGAGAGCGTGGTCTGGGCGATGCGGAATAGCTTGCGCCAGAATAGACTTGTGAAGATCTTGTCCCGATCGCTGATGATATGAGTCGGCAAGCCATGATGCCTGTAAACATTGTCGAGGAACTGCTGGGCCACCTGTTGAGCAGAGAACGGGCGGGAGAGTGGTATAAAGTGTGCGTATTTGCTGAATCTGTCCACCACGACGAGAATGCAGTCAAAAGATCCAGAGCGGGGCAGTCCCCCAATAAAATCCACGGAGACCATCTGCCATGATTCAGTCGGTACCGGTAGTGGAGACAGCAGGCCAGGAGAGCCAGAACGATCTGACTTGGCTTGGGCATAGATAGAGCGGGCGGCCATGAAGGCAGGAACAGCAGATTTCATACCGCACCAGGCAAACAGCCGCTTCATCTTGCTGAAAGTGACAGGGAAACCAGAGTGTCCCCCCACGGCATTGTCATGAAGAGCAGCAATAAGACGATGCTGGAGTGCTGTGTCATTACCGATCCAGATGCGATCCCCTTGACGAATAACGCCACCGGACAGAGAAAACGGCGGATGTGAATCTGGTCGGATGCTGAGCTCTTGGAGTAACTTGGTAGCTTGGGGGTCAGAACTGTAGCTAGCCACCACATCATCAAGCCAGGCTGGAGTGACTGAAGAGAGAGCTTAGAGCTGGGCAGAAGGAGCTGGATGCCGGGAGAGAGCATCCGCTGCTTCATTTGAGCTCCCCGCCTTGTAGACCACTTTGAACTGTAGGCCAATTAGTTTGGTGTAGAGTTTTAGCTGCCAGGGAGTGTGAAGGCGCTGGTCAGTAATGTGAACCAGGCTGCGGTGGTCAGTAGGGATCACAAACTCTCCATGTTGCAAGTACGGTCGCCATTGTTCAATTGCCACGAGCACTGCCAAGTATTCTTTGTCATATGTGGAGAGCCCCTAAGTGCATGGGCCCAAGGCCTTGCTGACAAGGGCGATCAGGTGCCCATCTTGTAGAAAGACTGCGCCAACCCCTATGGCGCTAGCATCATTCTGAAGATGAAAGGGCTTCGAAAAATCTGGTAGAGAGAGGACTGGAGCTTGAATGAGCGCCTGCTGAAGAGTTCTGAATGCAGTATTGTGAGCAGGTGTACATAAGAAAATGACTCTTTTCTTGAGAAGATCAGACAAGGGTCAGGCGATGATAGCAAAGTGTCTGACAAACTTGCGGTAATACCCAGCAAGCCTGAGGAAGCTTCTCAGTTCTTTGACATCTTTGGGGACAGGCCAAGTTTGAATTGTTTCGATCTTTGCTGGAAGTGTAGCGACACCAGCAGCACTGACCGTGTGACTCAGATAGGAGATTTCTTACTGAGCAAAACGGCACTTGGACAGCTTCACTTGCCATTGGTCCTTAGCTAACAGACTTAGCACCTAACGGAGATGGTCAAGGTGTTGAGGGAATGTCTTGCTGTAGATGAGGATGTCGTCGAAGAAGACGAGTGCGAAATGGCGAAGGGCAGGATGGAGAGTACAGTTCATTGCTCCCTGAAAGGTGTTAGGTGCACCGGTGAGGCCGAATGACATCACTGTAAATTCAAAGTGCCCCCAATGAGTCTGAAAAGCAGTTTTGTGTTCCTCGCCTCGTGCCAGGCGAATCTGATTGAAGCCCGCACGGAGATCCAAAACTGAGAACCAGTAAGCTCCAGCCAATTCATGGAGCAATTCACCAATGACTGGAATCAGAAACTTGCTCTTTCGAGTGATGGCATTGAGTTTCCTATAGTCTATGCAAAAGCGCCATGTATTGTCCTTCTTACGAACGAGCAGCACCGGAGACGATAACGCACTTGTACTGGGCTGAATGAGGCCAGACTGTAACATATCAGTAACTTGGTGTTCAATCTCGGACTTCAGAGCTAGAGTATAGAGGTACGGTCGAGCAAAGACCAGTTGAGCCCCGTCAATCAGAGGGATTGTATGATCACAGTTACACCGAGGTGGCAAGCCAAAGGGCTCGGCGAAGACAGAGGCGAATGAGTCCAGAATAACTTGAACCTCCGATTGAATCTGCTGGCGTTCTGATGAAAAAGCAGCATCACTGGCAATATGACAGAGTTGGATAACTGAAAAAGCTTCAGACTGAGGTACAATTCCCTGAAGGGCAATCTGAGTGGCACCATACTGGAACAGCAACCATTTCTGAGCCTAGTGTATTTTCATTGGGAAAAAGGCCATGAGTCAATCCATGCCCAAGATGATATCGAAGGAGCCCAGAGGAAGAACCTTGAGGTTGGAGTGGAAAGTGTACCCTTGTACTGACCATTCTGCCATTGGTACTTCCTGGGAGCAGAAAATATTGGATCCATCGGTCACTTGTACTGAAACTGCGGCATTCAGAGCACGCAGACCAGGCAGACTAGTAGACGAATGAATGACTGTTACCAGAATCCACCATGATCAGAACAGAATTGCCAGCGACCTCCCCCTTGAACCGAATAGTGTGAGGGGCTGGTTGATCAGACACAGCTGAATTCATCTTGGCACAGGTTCCAGATTTCCTGGAGAGCGTTCAGTTGGAGAACGAGAGCACATTTGTGCCCAGGTTGCCACGGCTCTGCGCAACGAATGCACAGACCACGGGCCTTGTGGTAGGAGCGTAGCGACTGGAGGCGATCATCTAGAGTACCATTGCGTGGAGTCGTTCGGCGCTCGTCCCTTGGCCGTATGTCCTCCGCTGGCGCCGAGGTTCCAGCAAGAGGAGGGTTCTGGAACCCCCGCAGTGCAGTCGTCCTATCGAAGCGACGGTGATCACACCGGCGCCCAGGCTCGACCACCTCCTCCTGCAAAAGCGCCAGATCGCAAGCAGTATCCAGATCGGGAGGACGTTGCATAATGACAATGTTACGAATATCGTCCCGCAATCCATCAATGAAACGAGTTTTGAAGAGGAGATAATCTAGATTGGTGGAGTAATTGATGAGCTGTTCTACGAGGTCGACAAAGCGATCCACGTAGTCCTGAACTGTAGTGATCATGCAGATTTTGAAAAGCTGGCGCATAAGCAGTTCGTGCTGATCGCAGCAAAAACGCTAGCGGATCATAGTGCAGAAGGAAGACCAATCCTGGCCGGAGATTTTGCGCTCATGTCATGTCCGAAAATTTTGCATGTTTTTAAAATAGTCAAATTGATTTAATTATGCTATTTTTATGAGCATTTAATATAAGCAAAATAAATATTTTAGTGAAATAAAAAATCTATGAACACGCTTGTGCATTCATGCTGCTGGATGTTTTTTGTTGTGTTGCTGAGTTTGGTGTACTGTTCTTCTAATAGCTCCTTGTTTGCTTTATGTATATATGCTCGATTGGCTTGTTTGGTGCTTCTTGTTAATGTTAATCGAGTTCAGATGGTGAGGGATTCATTGAAGATCAAGGACATTTTGAAGATCAGCAGGATCAGCAGGGATATTTTAAGAACCAAGGCAAGTACAACTAACGATCTTCCTTGTTGTCCTATTGATCATATAATATAATTCATTTGCATGTGTCCATTGATGCCTATTTAGGGAATTCCTAGCTATTGAACACTTTTACCTTGTTAACCTTGAGGTATATGCACTTGGGTAGTATGTTGCTAGTGCATGACTTCAACCATGATCATGTATGCTAAAATAATGAATATGTGTTAACCATGTAAGATAAATGTAATCCTTTGTCAAAAGCTGAGACTTTTCGTACAACTGCGAGGGCTATATGGCTCTGGCTCTAGTTGCTCATGGGACCTTTTCTAGCCGGTTAGTGGTATGCGAGTTAGGTATAGGACAGCCTCTGTCCTTATGTGTATAGCTGGGAAGGAATGTGACATATTGGAAGGAGGTTCCTACATCTGATGTTTACGCGTTCGTATTTGGTTAGAGGAACCCATGGGTGGCTTTATATGTTTTGCTGTGACTTGGGAGTAATTAATCCACTCAGTTATAAAACATGACTCACAGTGAAAGTGTACACCTCTGCGCAGAGTTTAAATCAATATATTATCCATGCCCACGGTTACAGGTGGCCTGGATAACTTAGAGAATCTGTTAGATTCATTTAGTGGTTTATGTGCAATTTATTTATTCAGTTATATCTTATGACCATGTGGTTATGGGGATAATAATACCTTATTGATGCTAATTGCCAAACTTGTTATATAATTAAAAGCCAAATGCAATCAACCATGTCAGCTATTTGTGCCTCATGAACCCCCTGGTTATATGGGGGTCGCTTCTGTGACCGTTAAATCTCGTTACAGGCTCGAGCGAGGACAAGTCTGACGACAGTGACTACCAGGAGAAGTCCGACAGCTACGTCAGTTAAGGTGCCACACACCATCCAACCTCGTAGATCCCATTACGCATGAAAACTATAGTATGGCTAGTGCTTTACATTCATGTTGCTATAATGCTATGCCTATGCTAGGACTGCATGATAGAGTATTTCTTTGATGAGCTCTACCTTGTTGTAAACTATTACCTGCTTACCTGCTGTTATGATAGCCACCCGCTTATCTGCTATGCTTATATTTCTATACTTCACTCGCTTACATTTTGATGCAACGTGATGAACCCAGGGAAGGCCTGGAGGGTGCCAGGCCGGATGTGTGAGTTGATGTTTCAGATGGACATGTGAGCTGATGATGTTGTATTCGGGTTTGGGGTGGAGCTTACGGCAGGGAGTAGGGTGAGGGTTGAGTCGATCGAGCCGGGATCTACGACGAGCTTTTGGAGCAAGTCTTGCCAGGGAATGGTTCTGGACATTCCCATGAGAGGAGCCTGTGGCAGGCTAACTGAGATGTGATGGTGGTCCTTGGGTGTGATCCTCTGAGAGGTGGAGCCCGGGATGAAGGTGCCGTGGTAGCACGCTAAAGATAAACCCTGATGAAGATATCCCGGTTTGGTCAAATCTAGGAACTGTTGCGCTGGTATCCGGACCTAGGAATCTCTTGCTTTCCACTCGCTCTCCATGGGGAGAGACGGCCGAACCGCTGGATAGGTCGATGCCACTACTGCTAGGCGAGAAGTGATAGGAAGGTATATGCATGGGATGGAGCTAACACCCTACCAAGACGATCATGGCACCCCCTTGGGAGTGGGTACATGGCATGGCATCCTCTTCGGAAGCGGATACATGCTCTCTTCACAGATCCAGTGATCCAGTGCTGGATGGTAGAGTGGCATCGCCTATGGAAGTAGGCGCCCGGAATCTGCCTAGATGCGCGCGTGCATCGATGATGGTTATCTGGTGGATTAGTGAAACCTCTGCAGAGTGTATGGTTGATCGATCGATACATATGCCGAATCCTCGGCTATGGACCTTTCCTATGTTTCGCATGCACCAGACTAGTGAGTGGAGTGTTCTACCTTCCTCTGAGTGTGATTTCCGGCCGTGAGCCAGTTTGAGGGCTGCGGGCCATTGAGGCAAGCCAAGAGGGAGTTGGCTTGTCGACCAGAGTCTGAGAGGGTGTTGGGGGAGATGAGATGATGCTACAGATATGGATGGAGATAGATGAAGGGAATGGGTTTGTGTTTAAAACTTGTTTATTATACTGTTGTGTTATATACTTGAACATTGCATAGGAAAACCCCAGCCTTATAGGTTCCTTTTGAGATACCCTTATTTTGCATCCACTTCCACAAATCAATGCATAGGGTGGGAGTGTGGCCAGTACAAATCGTACTGAAAATTTGGTTTCAGGTTCAAGGAGTGAGTACTCATCTGGGGAGTACAGTGATTGAGGGTTTCGTGCCTACGCTCAAGTTGGAGAGAAGAAGATAGCTTCCGCACCTCAAGCTTTTATTGTTATGCTGTATGAACTCTGATTCCGCCCCTGTGGCGATGTAATAAGTTATTGTAACTCCCTCTATTTGCTCTCTTTTGTTCGATGTATGGATTATGGATTCAACTGTTATCGGGTAATGTGATTTAAATGGTCATATTACACTCCGACACTGTGGATTTCCCTTCGCGGAAATCAAGGTCGTTTCAGTTGGTATTAGAGCCATACTTGACCTTAGGACGAAACCATAGAAATGGACATTAGTACAGGACAAACTAGTTTTTCTTTTGGTTATATACCGACCCTGCATTTCTTCTTATGCATGGCTTCTCTATTGTTACTGACTTGCTGACCCTTCTTCCCTTTAAAATGTGCAAATGACAAGCTTTGGACCCCCGCTTGGATCATTGAGCAGCATGCCCAAGGCTGAGTTCACCTACGAGGGACAGGAGTTCCCAGGCTTTCCGTACACCCTGCGTCGTGTTTTGGGAGTACTCGGAGTGCCTGTCGAGGAGATCAAGTACACCTGCACTGGAGCACCGAACTCAGGAGGAGTTGAGAGTTCTTGGCAACCGTTTTCACCCAGGAGTATACAACGCGCCGATGTATGAGTCAGAGTAGTGTGGACCCTGTGTGGCCACATCATGAGTTAGAGTTGAGTTAGCTTGTATCCATGAGTTACCTTCTCGTAGTGCGAGTCTCGCACGTCATCTAGAGTAGCTGCTAGAGATGATGCCATGTAATGCAACCATGTAATGAATGATCAATCTTATCGCATTTTATGGCTCTTATTGCTTCTTTGTATGAGTGTTGGATAGATTAAATGTTTTCCCTTAAATCATTGAAATCATTTAATTATATTTAACCAATAAGTACTAAACAGTTATCGACCCGTGTCGCAGATGTCTGCACGTCGCTCCGCACGTCTGGGCAACCGTCCGCCTCCACCCGAACCCGAGCTCGGGCGTGGAAGACGCTATGGACGAAGGGGAGGTTGTGTTCCACCCATCGACCTCAACCAGGGTGGGAACAATCGCGAGCGGACCCCGCCAGCAGGAAGTGCCGCTGGAGGAGGTGATGCCCATGGCAATGGACCTCCGCCGTAGCTGATTCCGCCACCGCCACCACCGCCAAACCTGGCGGAAGTGATGGCGCAACAGACACAGCTGCTTGCCGCTTTGGTCAATGGAGCCAATCACCGCTTTGGAGAAAATCTGAATGACTTCCAGAGGAAACTTGAGGGTTTTCTAAAGCTCAGGCCACCCACTTTCGATGGCACCTACAAGGAACCGCTGGAAGCTGATGATTGGCTTCGCAAGATCGAGAAGAAGCTGGAGCTTACCACTTGTACCCCGGAGGAGCGAGTCGGGATCGCTGCTCACCACCTCACTGGAGCTGCGCGTTCTTGGTGGGACAGCTACTGCCAAGCTCATGAGGACCCCGATCACATCACCTGGGATGAGTTCGCAGATGAGTTCATCTAGTACCATGTTCCTGAGGGAGTCATGGAGTAGAAAGAGGAGGAATTCCGTAACCTCACCCAGAAGGGATGTGACATCTGCGAGTACACCAACACCTTCACCAGTTTGTTGTGCTATGCACCTCTACATGTCATGACTTCTGAGAAGGAGAAGATCACGTAGTACAGAAAGGGTCTGAACCCCAAGATCAAGGTAGCCCTGGGAGGCACCAAGAGTCACACACTTCATGACATGATCGATCGTTGCATCCAGATTGAGAAGGACCAGAAGGAGGCAGGAGAAATGTCCAGAAGGGAGAAGAAGAAGTCCGAGGGCTTCTACCGTGACCATGAGCGTAAGAGGTTCCGTCGGGACAAGACGTCTAGCTGTCCTCATTATGGCAAGGACTCTACCTATGGCTCGGGTAGGAGTAGTGGTACCTACTTGGCTGACCACTCACGCTTATCCCATGACCATCGTTCCCACGACCGTTACTCTCGTGACCACCGCTCTCGTGACCGTGCTGGGAAGGATCGCTACCCCCGTGAGCACTCATCGCATCCACGTCACAGGACTGATCACTCTGCGCCTGTTCGTGCTACGCCAAACTCAGGCAGCTGGAAGGCCGCTGCACCAACCCCCACAGGCAGTGTGCCATTCATTTGCTTTGGTTGTGGCAAACCTGGCCACAAGGTGTTTGACTGTCCTGAGAAGACACCCGCACCTGCTGCACCCAAGTCTCAGTAACGTGGATCTGCAAGCCGTGGTCGTCTCACGCACATGAACACAGAAGAAGCTCAAGCTGCCCCAGATGTTGTGTACGGTATGTTTCTTGTTAATGGCATTAAAGCATCCATTCTATTTGATTCTGGAGCTACATGTTCATACATCTCATCTAAGTTTGCACGAGAGAGTAAGATACCTATCACTCCACGTTTGGAGCCTATAGTCACCAGTTCTCCTCTTGGTGAGATGAGAAGCACCCATATCTGTAAGGGAGTGAAGCCTTCTATCGAGGGTCTAACCTTTCGAGCTAACCTTACCCTTCTACCATCAAATGGTTTGGATGTCATCCTAGGCATGGATTGGCTTACCGAGCACAAGGGTTTGATTTCTTGTTCACCCAGATATGTTCAGATAACTCATCCTTCTGGCCAAGCAGTCAGATGTGCACCTCAGAAGGATAAATCAGTATCTATTTTATGTGCCCTGAATGCACTCAAGTCGCAGGAAGAATCTCAGAAAAGGAAGAAGACTCTCGCGGATGTCCCCGTTGTCATGGAATATGAGGATGTGTTTCCAGAAGAGTTGCCCGACATGCCACCGGATCGTGATGTTGAGTTCATCATTGATCTTGTGCCCGAAACCGGTCCCATCTCTAAGCGACCGTACCGTATGTCAGTAGATGAGCTAGAAGAGCTCAAGAAGCAGTTGAAGGAACTTTCTGACAAGGGCTTTATTAGGCCTAGTGCTTCGCCCTAGGGATCACCTGTTCTGTTTGTGAAAAAGAAAGATGGTTCGATGAGGATGTGCGTTGATTACCGCAATCTCAATGCCGTCACCATCAAGAACAAGTATCCTTTGCCAAGGATCGATGACTTGCTTGATCAGCTTCATGGTGCTAAGTACTTCTCGAAGATTGATCTCAGATCTGGTTATCATCAAATGAAGATTCGAGAAGAAGACATTCCCAAGACAGCTTTTGTCACACGCTTTGGGCAGTATGAATTCACCGTTGTATCCTTCGGTCTCATGAATGCCTCGGCCTATTTCATGAACATGATGAACAAAGTGTTTATGGAGGATCTTGATCAGTTTGTTGTGGTTTTCATTAATGACATTCTGATTTATTCACCTTCTGCCGAAGAACATGAAGCACATTTGAGGATAGTGCTCGAGAAGTTGTCCCAACACCAGCTCTATGCTAAGTTCATCAAATGTGAGTTCTGGCTTGAAGAAGTTGCTTTTCTTGGTCATGTACTCTCAGCAGATGGAGTTGCCGTAGACCCTGCAAAGATAGAGGCTGTAAAAGAATGGGAACAACCTCGCAATGTGTCTGAAATCAGGAGTTTCTTGGGATTGGCAGGTTACTATCGCCGATTCATTGAGAACTTCTCGAAGATAGCTCGTCCTATGACAAATCTCTTGAAGAAGATTAATGAGTTCGAGTGGACACCGGAGTGTGAACACAGTTTCCAGACTCTAAACGAGAAGCTAACCACCACACCTATCCTAGCCTTACCTGATATCACTAGCGACTTTGTCATCTACTGCGACGCCTCTCGCTAAGGGCTAGGCTGTGTGTTGATGCAGAATGGGAAGGTTATTGCTTATGCTTCCCGACAGCTAAAGGAGCACGAGCAACGATACCCCACACATGATCTTGAGCTAGCAGCTGTTGTGCATGCTCTAAAGATCTGGAGACATTATCTTATTGGCAACAAGTGTGATATATACACCGATCACAAGAGCTTGAAGTATTTCTTTACTCAAGAAGATCTGAATATGAGACAGCGCAGATGGCTAGAGCTAATCAAGGACTATGACATGGAGATTCACTACCATCCTAGAAAAGCGAATGTGGTCGCTGATGCTCTTAGTCGCAAGACCTATTGTCATGCCTTGTTCTTATTGACCCTGCCACCTGAATTGAAGAAAGAGATTGAAGATCTTCATCTTGAGATAGTACCCCATGGGTTGTTGCACGAACTTCATATCGAGTATAATCTCACCGAGCGAATTCATGAAGCTCAAAAGAGTTGTGAAGAAATGGAGTACATTCGTGGGTTGATGAAGCTAGGCTACAGCCCCGAATTCAGAGAAGATGAGCATGGAACCATCTGGTTCAAGGATAGAATCTGTGTGCCCAGCAATCCTGCTTTGCGTAAGGAAATCCTATCAGAGGCACATGACTCTAAGTATTGTATCCATCCCGGTGGTGCAAAGATGCATCAAGATGTGAAGAAGCATTTCTGGTGGAAAGGCATGAAGTCAGATATTGCAAGACATGTGGCCGAATGTGACATCTGTAATAGAGTCAAGGCCGAACACAAAAGACCCGCTGGATTACTCAAACCACTCGATGTTCCTGAATGGAAGTGGGAAAGCATATCCATGGACTTTATCGTGGGATTACCTAGATCTCAACAAGGTCATGACTCTATATGGGTAATAGTCGATCGTCTGACGAAGGTAGCACATTTTATACCAGTCAGAACTATGATACGTGCAGAGCAGTTGGCAGATTTGTACATCAAGGAGATTTTGAGGCTTCATGGAGCTCCTAAGAGTATTGTGTCAGATCGTGGACCACAATTCATGTCCTGATTCTGGCAATCTCTTCACGAGTCCATTGGGACTGACCTTGATTACAGCACTGCTTATCACCCACAAATAGATGGTCAGACAGAAAGGTTGAATCAGATTCTAGAAGATATGCTTCATGCCAGTGTTCTCAAATATGGAACAGATTGGGAGAAGTGTCTATCCTATCATTTGCTGAGTTCTCTTACAACAACAGCTACCAGGCAAGTATCAAGATGTCACCCTTCCAGGCTCTTTATGGCAAGCCATGTAGAACCCCGTTGATGTGGAACCACCCAGGCGAAAGAGCAGTCTTTGGCTCCGCCAAGATCAAGGAAGCCGAAGAAGGAGTAGCTCAAGTCAGAGAGAACCTGAGGATCGCTCAAAGCCGACAGAAAAGCTATGCCGACAAAAGGCGTCGAGACCTTGAGTTCGAAGTTGGGGATTTTGTCTACCTCAAAGTGTCTCCACTTTGTGGTACCATCAGATTCCATGTAAAAGGAAAGTTGGCCCCAAGATATGTTGGACCGTATCGTATCTGTCAGAGAGTTGGGAAGCTTGCATACAAGCTTGAACTACCTCCCGAGTTAACAGGAGTACACCCCGTTTTTCATGTCTCACAGTTACGCAAGTGCTTAAGGGTACCAGAAGAGGAAGCAGTCACCATTGATGTGCTGGATATCCAGGATACTCTTGAGTACAAGGAGCACCCAATCAAGATCTTGGGTTATTACACCAAAGAGACCCGAAGCAAGTCTATCCCTATGTGCAAGGTTCAATGGAGCAATCACTCTGAACGTGAAGCGACGTGGGAAGATGAGAATCAACTTCTGCTACAGTATCCTTACCTCTTCAAAGGGTATGACACCTCTTAAATCTCAAGGACGAGATTCCAATGAGGGGAAGGACTGTAACAACCCGAAAAATTCGAACTACAAAATTTTTTTCGACAAAGCCCTGAATGATGTGGTGCGACATGTCATCATCTACCCCTTACATATGCATCAACCCTAGCATGTCATGCATGGCATTCATATGTTGCAAATTAATTAACATCTCATAACCATGCTCTATGTTCACATGTTATATTTTAATGTTTCAATAGTTTAATCATCATGTTGCATTAAAAGAGTGAGTTGGATTTTTATTTGGTTTATGTGTTGGTTATTAAAAAATGACAACATAATATTTATTTTGACAAATAAATATTAAGGGAATAATACCCTAGCCTTATTTGGGCCATGTATGCTCACTACTTTGTTGCACAAATTAGCACACCACATATATATATAAGTATACATAAAAATATATTTGAAAATGAAAAAGGAAAATAAAAGGAGGAGATCGAACCGAGCAGCCAGCCGGCCCGGCCTGCGCGCGCTCGCCTGCGCTCGACGCTCAACCCCGCACTGCGCGGCCCAACCAGGCCGATGACCCAGCAAGAGCCGCGCGCGTCTGCGCGCCGCACCGAGCCTCCGTTGCCGACGAGTCGCTGACGATGGGGCCCCCGAAGTGGGACCCACGTGTCATTGCGCCCGCTGAGGTCACCCGACCGGCCGCGCGTGCTCGCGTCAACACTGTTCCCCGGCGTCGCTCCTAAGCAACCTGCCTCGACTGCTCGATCCAGTGTCGCCCCGCATCGACGCGCGCCCGCAAGCCACCTGGACCGACCAGCCCGCGTAAAGTTCCCACGGCCGCAGGCAAGATTCTCCGCACATGCGCGCGCACCTGTGCTGTCGCCGTAGTGGAACGCTGCCGCCGTAAAGAACTTCGACACCCAGTGCTACCTAGCCCCCTCTCGATGTTCTCTGGACCCAGATCAAGCCTCACCTGCTGACATGGACATCCCTTGGCCGCTCGATCAAGCAGAAGCCGTGATCAACCATTCGTCAGCTACCTACCACCGCATTCGCCCTATAAAGCAAGCACCCCGGCACCCTAGGGTTCCCAGGCCGCCGCCACCGCTCTGGTGGAGCCCAATTCCACCTTGCCAGCCTCGATTGGAGAAGAGCTGAAGGAAGGGGGAAGAAAGGAGTCGGGGAAGAAGCCGCCGCCAGAGTTGGGGAGGAAGACCGTCGACTCAGAGCCGCCGCTGCTGCGTCGGAAGTAGGAAGGAGGAGCAGTACCGCGAGCTGGAGCCGCTTGAACTTGTACCGCAGCTCCATCCTCTTCGACCCGTCGGTGAGCACCACCATCGTCGCTCTCTTGAACCCTTCGCTGTGCTGCTGGCCATGGCGCTCCGCTGTGAGCGCGTAGGCCTAGGTCACTACCGACCTCACTGCACACACCCGCACACACACACGAGACTAGCCGAGCCTCTTGGACCACGGCATCGGGAGGATGCCAGAACGGAAGCAACCCAGTTCGTCGCCGCGCGCCAAGCTCCGCCGTGGCGAGATCACCCAGCCACCTTTCCGTTGAGCCTCAACCTCCGTTGTTTCCGGATCCGCGCTCGCCTTGATGAGATGGACCCCGTGCACACCCTAGCTCCGCGTTTGCCTCACCAGAGCACCGACCCGAACCACCTTGTCATCGACGTGTCAGTATGTTGCTGCTCCAGAACGCCGCCGTTCACCATTGTTTCCTGCCACCATCGACCACCCTCGAGGAGCAGGAAGAAGCCGGGAAGCTTCGCGGTGACGAGCTGCATCGAGTGGGCAAGATGGAGACCATGGACCCTCTCGAAGTGCCGTTGCCATGCACCGAGGACCTGTGGAAGCTTCGCCGTGGGAGTTGCTGCCCGCGTGGACTCCGCTGTGTGTTTTGGTCACCGCCGGCACCTCGAGCAGGTGTTGCGTGATTCCAACTGTCCATCTACGCCACCAATTGGAGCAGGAGTGACTCGGTGTGAAGTGTACATCGAGCGCTGTCACCATCAAGCCGCCGTCCGCCATAGAGCTCATCACCGGAAGCAAAGCTGCCGCCCTGAAGCCCGTCAACGTGACCGTCGTGAAGTCCCAAAACCGATGGGCGGGTTAATGGCGCCAGAGATCCTTTGTGGCACCAGGAATCAAGGGCTTCCCCGCCACCGATCGCCGAGGAGGAACTCCGCGTTCGAGCCGATCTCATCCGAGACAGATCACACGCTCGAACTGACCCTCGAGTTTGACCCTTCGACAAACTGACCCTCGAGTTTGACAATTCGACCAACCGACCCTCGAGTTTGACCCTTCCACAAACCGACCCTCGAGTTTGACCCTTCCACAAATCGACCCTCGAGTTTGACCCTTCGACAAACCGACCCTCGAGTTTGACACCTCGATGCGCTGACCCTCGAGTTCAACACCTCGAGCACCGTCGCCCTCGAGCGCTGTACGCCGTAAAGCACGTCGCCGGAACCAAGCTCTTGACTTGATGACCACCTACGTGTCCACCTTGACGACCCGAGGACGATGCACAGGTTAGCGAAGTCCTGGAGCAGCCCCTCGCCGGATGTTTAACCTCGCCATCACCGACCGAGCACTGCTGTGGAAGCAGAGCAGTTTTCCATCTTTGAGCACACCCCTCGAGACCGTAACCCCCTCGAGACCTAACCCTCGAGATAGTGTCCTCGAGACCGTACCCCTCGAGACCGTACCCCTCGAGACCTAATCCTCGAGAGCATACCCCTCGAGAGCACGCCCCTCGAGACCTAACCCTTGAGACCGTATCCTCGAGACCGTACCCCTCAAGAGCACGCCCATCGAGACCTAACCCTCGAGACCGTAACCCTCGAGACCGTAACTCCTCGAGACCGTAACCATCGAGACCTTACCCTCGAGCACTTTTTCTTTTCAGAAAATGGTTAAATCTTTGAAAATTCATATCAAATTCATACGAGCTCAGAAAATTATGATCCACATATCCAAATTTTCTATAAATCGAGCCCTATCTATCTAGGATATGTTTGAGTGTATTTGGATCTTCTATTTTGCATTCGTTCTTTGTGCTAATCTATAGGGGTCGCTTCTGCGACCGTTAAATCTCGTTACAGGCTTGAGCGAGGACAAGTCTGACGACAGTGACTACCAGGAGAAGTCCGACAGCTACGTCAGTGAAGGTGCCACACACCATCCAACCTCGTAGATCCCATTACGCATGACAACTATAGTATGGCTAGTGCTTTACATTCATGTTGCTATAATGCTATGCCTGTGCTAGGACTGCATGATAGAGTATTTATTTGATGAGCCCTACCTTGTTGTAAACTATCACCTGCTTACCCGCTGTTATGATAGCCACCCGCTTATTTGCTATGCTTATATTTCTATACTTCACTCGCTTACATTTTGATGCGACGTGATGAACCCAGGGAAGGCCTGGAGGGTGCCAGGCCGGATGTGTGAGTTGATGTTTCAGATGGACATGTGAGTTGATGATGTTGTATCCGGGTTTGGGGTGGAGCTTATGGCAGGGAGTAGGGTGAGGGTTGAGTCGATCGAGCCGGGATCTATGATGAGCTTTTGGAGCAAGTCTTGCCAGGGAATGGTTCTGGAGATTCCCATGAGAGGAGCCTGTGGCGGGCTAACTGAGATGTGATGGTGGTCCTTGGGTGTGATCCTCTGAGAGGTGGAGCCCGGGATGAAGGTGCCGTGGTAGCACACTAAAGATAAACCATGATGAAGATATCCCGGTTTGGTCAAATCTAGGAACTGTTGCGCTGGTATCCGGACCTAGGAATCTCTTGCTTTCCACTCGCTCTCCATGGGGGGGAGATGGCCGAACCACTGGATAGGTCGATGCCACTACTGCTAGGCGAGAAGTGATAGGAAGGTATATGCATGGGATGGAGCTAACACCCTACCGAGACGATCATGGCACCCCCTTGGGAGTGGGTACATGGCATGGCATCCTCTTCGGGAGTGGATACATGCTCTCTTCATAGATCCAGTGATCCAGTGCTGGATGGTAGAGTGGCATCGCCTATGGCAGTAGGCGCCCGGAATCTGCCTAGATGCGCGCGTGCATCGATGATGGTTATCTGGTGGATTAGTGAAACCTCTGCAGAGTGTATGGTTGATCGATCGATACATATGCCGAATCCTCGGCTATGGACCTTTCCTATGTTTCGCATGCACCGGACTAGTGAGTGGAGTGTTCTACCTTCCTCTGAGTGTGATTTCCGGCCGTGAGCCAGTTTGAGGGCTGCGGGCCATTGAGGCAAGCCAAGAGGGAGTTGGCTTGTTGACCAGAGTCTGAGAGGGTGTTGGGGGAGATGAGATGATGCTACAGATATGGATGGAGATAGATGAAGGGAATGGGTTTGTGTTTAAAACTTGTTTATTATACTGTTGTGTTATATACTTGAACATTGCATAGGAAAACCCCAGCCTTATAGGTTCCTTTTGAGATACCCTTATTTTTGCATCCACTTCCACAAAGCAATGCATAGGGTGGGAGTGTGGCCAGTACAAATCGTACTGAAAATTTGGTTTCAGGTTCAAGGAGTGAGTACTCATCTGGGGAGTACAGTGATTGAGGGTTTCGTGCCTACGCTCAAGTTGGAGAGAAGAAGATAGCTTCCGCACCTCAAGCTTTTATTGTTATGCTGTATGAACTCTGATTCTGCCCCTGTGGTGATGTAATAAGTTATTGTAACTCCCTCTATTTGCTCTCTTTTGTTCGATGTATGGATTATGGATTCAACTGTTATCGGGTAATGTGATTTAAATGGTCATATTACACTCCGACACTGTGGATTTCCCTTCGTGGAAATCAAGATCGTTTCATGGAGAGTATAGTATGTTTGCATGGGATTCCTAAGAAGATTGTCTCTGATAGGGGTAGTCAATTCACATCCAAATTTTGGTAGAAGGTACATGATTCTTTGGGAACAAGGTTGAATTTTAGTACAACTTATCACCCTTAGACAGATGGGCAGACTGAAAGGATTAACTAGATTTTGGAGGATATGTTGAGGGCCAGTGCATTGCAATATGGTACTAGTTGGGATAAGAGTTTGTCCAATGCAGAATTCTCTTACAATAATAGCTATCAACAGAGTATCAAGATGGCACCGTTTGAGGCAATATGGTACTAGTTGGGATAAGAGTTTGTCCAATGTAGAACACCCTTGTTTTGGAATCAAACTGGTGAGACTCAAATGTTTGGGCCAGATATGCTTAGAGATGCTGAGGAGCAAGTGAGAGTGATTATGGAGAATTTTAAAGTGGCTCAATCTCCCCAGAAGAGTTATGCAGACACTCGGAGAAGAGAATTGGCCTTCAATGTGGGTGATTATGTCTATTTGAAAGTGTCTCCAATGAGAAGTGTGAAAAGATTCAATATGAAGTGGAATCTAGCACCAAGATATGTGGGTCCTTTCAAAATCCTAGAGAGGCATGGTGAAGTGGCTTATCAATTGGAATTGCCTCAAAGTTTGTCTGGTGTGCGTGATGTGTTCCATGTGTCTCAACTTAAGAAGTGCTTGCGTGTACCTGAGAAGGAGCATTTACCTCTAGATGAACTCACTGTGAAAGGGGATCTCATTTATGAAGAGTTTCCGTTAAGGATCTTGGATACATCAGAGAAGGTAACTAGAAGCAGGGTTATCAAGATGTGCAAAGTGCTATGGAATTGGTGTTCAGAGGCTGTGACAACTTGGGAAAGTGAAGATGCTTTGAGGGTAGCGTATACGCAGTTGTTTAAGTTTAGCTCAATCTCGAGGATGAGATTCTTTTAAGGGGGTAGAGTTATCATGCCTGAAAATTTTGCATGTTTTTAAAATAGTCAAATTGATTTAATTATGCTATTTTTATGAGCATTTAATATAAGCAAAATAAATGTTTTAGTGAAATAAAAATCTATCGTGTTTAGGAACATGCTTGTGCATTCATGCTACTGCATGTTTTCTGTTGTGTTGCTGAGTTTGGTGTACTATTCTTCTAATAGCTCTTTGTTTGCTTTATGTATGTGTGCTCGATTGGCTTGTTTGGGGCTGCTTGTTAATGTTAATCGAGTTCAGATGGTGAGGGATTCATTGAAGATCAAGGACATTTTGAAGATTAGCAGGATCAATAGGGATATTTTAAGAACCATGGCAAGTATAGCCAAGGATCTTCCTTGTTGTCCTATTCATGATACAATATAATTCATTTGCATGTGTCCTTTGGTGCCTATTTAGGGAATTCCTAGCTATTGAACACTTTTACCTTGTTAACCTTGGGGTATATGCACTTGGGTAGTATGTTGCTAGTGCAAAACTTTAACCATGATCATGTACGCTGGAATAATGAATATGTGTTAACCATGTAAGATGAATGCAATCCTTTGGCAAAAGCTGGGACTTTTTGTACAACTGTGAGGGCTATATGGCTCTGGCTCTAGTTGCTCATAGGACCTTTTCTAGCTGGTTAGTGGTATGCGAGTTAGGTATAGGACAGCATCTGTCCTTATGTGTATAGCCAGGAAGGAATGTGCCATATTGGAAGGGGGTTCCTACATCTGATGTTTACGCGTTCCTATTTGGTTATAGGAACTCATGGGTGGCTTTATATGTTTTGCGGTGACTTGGGAGTAATTAACCCACTCAGTTATAAAACATTACTCACAGTGAAAGTGTACACCTCTGCACAGAGTTTAAATCAATATATTATCCGTGCCCACGATTACAGGTGGCCTGGAAAACTGAGGGAATCTGTTATATTCATTTAATGGTTTATGTGCAATTTATTTATTCAGTTATATCTTATGATCATATGGTTATGGGGATGACAATACCTTGTTGATGCTAATTGCCAAACTTGTTATATAATGAAAAGCCAAATGCACTCAACCATGTCAGATATTTGTGCCTCATGAACCCTTGGTTATACTTGCTGAGTACGGTTGTGTACTTACGCTTGCTTTACTTTCAATTTTGGAAAATCCCGGATGGGTACCAGATTGTCAGAATTTGCGATTGTATAGGCTTGTGATCAACCAGTCAGTTGGATCTAGTGGAATGAAGTCCTTATCTGAAGGTCGGAGTTGTCTTTTCACTGATTGCTACCTAAGGGTTTATCTCTCTTATACTAAGTACATTATATATTTAGCATTGTTTATTGATAGTACCCTTTACTTGTAGCTATATGTGGGAATTAACTCCTAAGACTCACATCTGGTGTATATCTAGTTTTGTTCTTAAAACTAGGTATTATAGCTCAGTCGACTGAAACCAACGGTGTGCAGCGCTAGTGAACGGTATAGTGGAGCTGTTGACACCGTTTTTTTGACACGTGTCAATATAGGCCGAAAACTGTGCCGATCGGCAAGGGAGTGGTTATTCTCCATCATTGCTTCTGAGTTGCCGATGGATGATTGCCGATAAAGGACATGTTGATCTCGTACATTGCCGATGAAGCCAGAAGGCTGTTACCGACGGAGAGAGAGGCATGGTTGCCGATAGAAAGCAGAGCTGAAGAACGTGGAAAGCAGATCTAAGTCATTATCGATGGGTTTTGCCGATGGAATCTATAGAGATGAAGAGCGTGCCGATAGAGGTTTCATCGTAAAGCAATGGATAAGGAAACTGGCAATATTTATGCCAATATTGTAATAGTTTACTTTTAAGTCCGACCTTGGTACGAGTCGTTATTTTTTATTCCTTAGAGATAAGACTTGTTTAGGTAATACTTTGTCGTGTCTGTTTAGGACTCATAGTACCAGGGTATAAATATGTACCGAGAGATAATGTAAAAAAGATATACACAATCAAATACAACAAATCTATTACTTTTATCTACTTTTCAAGCAATCTACTTTTCGACGACTTCGTCACCAGTACCTTTTCTTTTTCAACGAGTTCATTCAAGAATCGGCGGGCTGCATCAACTTGATCTCCGGCGACCTTGCAGGTTCCGCGTCTACCGAGCACGATTCAGGCTTTGACGTCCGGGCGTATCGCTGTTGTCTCGTCTGATCTGTTCAACAGTTATCGAATATCATCTGAGCTTTGACGTCCGGGCGTATCGCTGCCGTCTCGTTTGGATCTTATTCAAATATATCATCCTTGTCGATTAACAGGTCAAATTGACTGGCACGCCTTGATATCGAACCAGGGTATTAGCTCGGTGTGTTTGTAGATCCAACGCCTTTTTGCATCAACACATCTTTTGGCACGCCCGGTGGGACCAAATCAACAGATTTATCATGAAGAATCCTACTGATATCACTCCAGAAAACATCATTGAGATATCAGAATCAGATCTCAAGGAGGATCAGAGGCAGGCCATGGTGAAGGCTATGGAGGATTACAGGCAGCTTTACCTAAAATCCTACAGCAAGAATAGGAGCGGAGAAGTGGTACAGAAGCAAGACCCGCCGTTGCCTCGGCAGGTTACTTTTGACTCCAATCCTGGTAAATTACAATCAATGGTTAACTCTGCATTAAGTCATGCATTGATTAGTCACTCTAGCGTACTGTCCAATACTGTTTATAATGCTGTTATTCAATCGTTAAAAGAAGGACAAGTACAAGTACCAGCTTATGTTGGCCCAGTATATCATCAGCTTGGGATGTCATCTTCTACAGCTCCATCGGCTACTACAGCCGTTGTGGCTCCAGGGGTTTCTGCTCCTCACACAGATCTGCCTGCTGCTGAATCTCCACCGCCGATGTCAAGTTCAACAAAGAATACTCAATTAAGCACAGATCTATCGGCATCGGCAATGTCAGGTCCTTCAGTTCAAAATCGACGAGTTCCTGCCGATAGGTGGGGATATGGGATGTCTCCAGATCTACCTGCTTTTAACTCTGGATTAAATCAGGCGCATGATACAGCGGGTAAAACCCCCATAACGTCAACCACTCCGGTTCGACTGATGGCTCAAGTGACGCACTATACTACAATGCCACCTACCGCACAGTTGCCATCAGGAAGACTCCACATGTCGCTTTATTAGGCATCATACACAAGTCCATCGGCAAATCCTCTGCCGATGCAACAAGGGTTCTCAACTGCAAACCAACCGGTGGCATCAATGGTTCCTCTAGCTGGAGTTCCTGCAAATCAAGGGAATTATGTTGTCTATCATCCAAGGATGCAAGAGCAACAGGTGGCTACAGTCTATCAACCATCGGCGAGTCATGTGCCGATGAGGCCTAATCCAAGTGGGACGGGTCCATTGCTAGCTCAACAGCACTTTGCTCAGCCTGAATATCAAATGGCAGGGGTTCATAGCAATATATGCAAGCAGATATTCAGAATCCTACATCGGCACCATGGCCGATGAACCCTGTACAGCAAATTAGTGGACCAGCAATAATAAATGTGCCGATTGCTCCGGCTCATTTGTCACAAGGATACATCGAAGCCTATTAGCCAGCACCTCTAGCAGAAGTTCAGCCTGTGCCTCAGCAAGATCAAGATGCATACTGGACTGATGAAATTGCAGAAGAGTTGAAAAAGATTAGGTACTGCAAAGGGCACATTGCTACCTCGCACAGTACCAATGATTGCAAGGTGTTTGGGCAACAGTTGCAGTCGGCTATCGAATCTGGGAAGATCACATTTGATAATTCAAGGTCTCAGAAGCCGATGAAAATTGATCAACATCCGTTCCCTGCAAACATGGTGGAGGCTAAAGGCAAAACCAAAGTATTAACGTCGGAGGCTGCTAGAAGAAATGCATCGGTAGACCCTAAAAATCAAATAACTGTTGATGACGTGAAGGGAAAGGAATCTACCGATGGCGCTAAAGGGAGAGGAATTGTTAATGAAGGTAGTAGCTTTAGAAGACCACTAGGGCCTCCATATGGTGTTCGATATTGGCAACAACGTGAGGATCAGTATCGGCAGCAACAGGAAGAGTTACGTCGGCATAAAGATCACTGGAATTGCCCATTTTTTGTTCATTGTTGGGAAAAAGGCATTAAATTGCCCACTACCGATACCTGCCCTGAATGTAATGGTTATTATTTAAATGATCGGGCAGAGAGACAACATCACTCTAGTGATCGAGGGGTACGCATCAATAAGCCGATCAAAGAAAAGGTGTCAGCACTTGATCGGCTGGGGGGCAGAGTTAGTGTGCATAGCAGGCTTGGCGGGCATATTGATTGTTTTCCAAGGAGTCAGGCAGAGCTTGAAGAGATGGCTGATGAAAGGGTTCCTGATAAAGGGATATTTTGCAGGTATCCAAACATAGGCTTCCATGAGCAGAACACAAAGCGTTATCAGCCTGTTTGGAAAACAAAGCTTCCCCAATGGTGCCCTGAAGGATTGACGAAAACTCAAAAAAGAAGGGTACAGCGTATGCGTCAAGAGGATTTATAGTGCCCGAAAGAAAGCATTCCAAAGGTAACAACTCAAGTATGGCAACCAAAACGCAAGGGTGGAGGTCCATCAGCAGATGTTAACATGGTCTTCATGTTGCCGATGGAGTTCTTGGCGCCAGATGACAAGGAACAAGTAATTTTTGCTGATGAAGCAGCTCAACTAACTCTGGATCCAATGATGGCTGTGTTTGAAAAGCCTACCGATGATGAAAGGCAACACCTCAAGCTTTGTTTGTTAAAGGCAGGGTTGATGGACAACCAGTGTCAAAAATACTCATAGATGGAGGAGCGGCAATTAATATTATGCCGTATGTCATGTTCCGAAGACTTGGAAAAGGAGACCAAGATTTAACCAAGACGGATATGATGCTTAAAGATTTTGAAGGCAATGTGTCTTAGGCTAAAGGGGCATTATGTGTTGAGTTGACTATCGGCAGCAAGACTTTGCCGACCACCTTCTTTATCGTTAACGGCAAAGGTAACTATAATTTGCTCCTAGGAAGGGATTGGATCCATGCCAACTGTTGTGTTCCTTCTACGATGCATCAGTGCCTTGTACAGTGGGTTGGAGACAAGATTAAAGTTATCCCTGGTGATTCTTCTTATATAATCGCATCGGCTGATTCTGAGACCTATGAACGGACCAAATGCATATTGGGAGAAGCATGGGATACGGAATTTCTTAGGGTTGCTGATTATGAGCTCACACCGATCCAAGCAGTCGGTTCTGAAGATGAGTTTTAATGGATCGGTTTGCCTATGGTGGAAAACTTGGTCATGGATTCACATCGGCTGATGACTTAGTAGAAATAGATATTGGTAACAGTGATAGGCCGAAGCCAACTTTTATTAGTGCCAAGTTAGATTCTCAATGTAAACAGCAAATGATTGATATTTTGAGGGAATATAGACTGTTTTGCTTGGGATTATACAGAGATGCCTGGACTAGATCGGTCAATAGTTGAACATCGGTTACCTATTAAGCCAGGATTTTGGCCTCATCAGCAGCCCGCACGCCGATGTAATCCTAAAGTGTTATCTGACATTAAAGCCGAAATCACAAAGTTAATTGAAGCTGGCTTTATTCGACAATGTCGATATGCCAAATGGATTTCTAATGTGGTTCCTGTTTATAAGAAATATGGAAAACTTCGTGTGTGTATTGATTTCAGAAATCTTAATAAGGCTACGCCGATGGATGGCTATCCAATGCCAGTTGACGATTTATTGATTGATGCTGCAGCAGGACATCAGATCATCAGCTTCATGGATGGTAATGCTGGTTATAACCAAATTTTCATGGCTAAAGAGGATATTTCCAAGACTGCTTTTAGGTGTCCAGGTCATGTGGGTTTATTCGAATGGATTGTCATGACCTTCGGCTTGAAAAATGCCGGTGCTACCTATCAGAGGGCTATGAATTTTATTTTCCATAAATACATCGGCATATTGGTTGAAATCTACATAGGTGATGTGGTAATCAAATCTCAAGGTTTTGAGAGTCATCTTGCTGATCTGCGAAAAATCTTAGAGTGCACCAGAAAGCATGGTTTAAAGATGAATCCTACTAAGTGTGCATTTGGTGTATCAGCAAGTCAATTCTTAGGCTTCATGATACATCAAAGAGGTGTTGAAATCAGCAGGAAATCTATTGATGCAATTAATAAGGTTGTTGCTCCTGCTGATAAGACTGAGTTGCAATCCTTGATCGGCAAGATTAATTTTATTCGGAGATTCATATCTAATCTATCGGCAAAAATCAAAGCCTTCAGTCCTTTATTAAAATTAAAAGCCGATCAGGAATTTGTATGTGGAACAGAGCAGCAATTAGCCTTAGAAGAAATTAAAAAATATTTGGTAAACCCTCTAGTATTGGTTCCACCTCACCACTGGAAACCTTTCAAGTTGTACTTGTCTGCCGATGATAATGTTATCAGATCAGCATTAATTCAAGAGTTTGAAGGGGAAGAACGTGTGATATATTATTTGAGCAGATGACTGATAGACGCTGAGACCAGGTATTCGGCCATTGAGAAATTATGTTTGTGTTTATATTTCTCTTGCACGAAGTTAAGACATTATTTGTTATCGGCTGAATGCACTGTTATATGCAAAGACGATGTGGTTAAGCATATGTTGTCGATGCCAATTTTGAAAGGAAGGATCGGCAAGTGGATCTTAGCATTATCAGAATTTGATTTGCGTCATGAATCGGCTAAAGCGGTTAAAGAACAGGTAATGGCCGATTTTGTTACTCAACATTGCAGTATGGTAGATTATGCTGAGATTGCTCCATGGACACTTTTCTTTGATGGATCTACTTGTGGCGAAGGAGCAGGAATCGGTATTGTGTTAATCTCGCCTCGAGGAAAGAAATATGAATTTTCATTGCCGATTGCTGGCACTTCAACAAACAATCAGGCTGAATATCAAGCTTTACTGAAAGGGTTAGAGTTGCTCAGAGAAATACGTGCCGATACAGTTGAAGTCTTTGGGGATTCTATGCTAGTCATTAATCAATTGACCGGAACATATGAATGCCGAAGTGAAGTTTTGATTACTTATCATGAAAAGTGCTTGCAAATATTAACGGAGTTCAAGGATTTTCACCTTGAACACATTCCCAGATTGCACAATGAAGAAGCTAATAGGCTAGCACAGCATGCTTCGAGATATCAATTAATCCGAGAAGTGCTGACATCGGTAATTGATGCCGATGACTGGAGAAGGGATATTGCCGATTATTTAAAAGATCCGTCTAAGAAAGTGGAGAGACGTATAAGGTTTCAAGCTACCAAGTATGTGCTCCTTGATACTAAATTATATTATCGCACTTTAGATGGGGTTTTACTCAAATGCCTTAGTGAAGAGGAATCGAAAAGTCTAATGGGTGAGATTCATGAAGGAGTGTGTGGGGCACATCAATCGGCATTTAAAATGAAATGGATGATTAGGAGGAATGGGTATTATTGGCCGACAATTCTTGAGGATTGTTTTAAATAGTTCAAAGGGTGCCAGTCATGTCAGAAATTCGGTAATTTTCAAAGAGCACCCGCATCGGTAATGAATCCTATAATCAAACCTTGGCCGTTTAGAGGATGGGCTATTGATCTCATCGGTCAGATTTACCCTCCGTCGAGTAAAGAACACAAATTCATACTCGTTGCTACTGATTATTTCACAAAGTGGGTTGAAGCGATTCCTTTAAAGAAAGTGTCATCGGCAAATATGATTAATTTTGTGAAAGAGTATATTGTTTACCGATTTGGTATTCCTCAAACTATTACTACCGATCAAGGAACTATGTTCACATCAGGAGAATTTGATGACTTTGCCTTCAGTATGGGGATTAAAATTCTAAATTCTTCCCCTTATTATGCTCAAGCTAACGGTCAGGCTGAGGCATCTAATAAAGGAATAATCAAGCTTATTAAACGAAAAATTGAGGAAAATCCTAGGAGATGGCATATTCTGTTAAATGAAGCCTTATGGTCATATTAGATGGCGTGTCATGGTGCCACTAAGGTTTCACCATATCAGTTGGTATATGGGCATGATGCGGTTTTGCCTTGGGAAATTAAGACTGGTTCTAGGCGTGTATTTTCTCAGGATCAGTTGACAGCCGATGAGTATGATACGCTTATGAAAGATGAATTAGAAGATTTAGCAGGTCATCGGTTAAAGGCTTTAATTAGCGTCGAAGAAAATAAAAAGAGGGTTGCCAGGTGGTATGATAAAAAGATGAAAATAAAAGAATTTACGAATGGAGATTTAGTCTGGAAATTGGATTTGCCGATTAGGACTAAGAGTTCAAAATTCGGCAAGTGGTCCCCTAATTGGGAAGGTCCTTATCGAATAAATCAGTCTGCTCCTGGTAACGCATACATCTTAGAAACCCTCGAAGGAGTTATATTTCCCAGAGCATTAAATGGAAAATATTTAAAGAAATATTACCCCAGTATTTGGATGGATGCGTAAAATGCAGGAATAAAGGGATATTTCAGACTTGTTCTTCATTACCAGCAGGTGAATCGAAGCGACCGGGATCGGTATGGTGCCTATGCGTGCAACTCTCGAGGAGAAGTTCAAGCAGTTTAGGCAATTATGACCTGGAGGAAATTTCGGTGCATAAAGTATTCTATACTCTAAAATTGGGGGCATGTGTTGACACCGTTTTTTTGACACGTGTCAATATAGGCCGAAAACTATACCGATCGGCAAGGGAGTGGTTATTCTCCAGCATTGCTTCTGAGTTGCCGATGGATGATTGCCGATAAAGGACATATTGATCTCATACATTGCCGATGAAGCCAGAAGGCTGTTGCCGATGGAGAGAGAGGCATGGTTGCCGATAGAAAGCAGAGCTGAAGAACGTGGAAAGCAGATCTAAGTCATTATCGATGGGTTTTGCCGATGGAATCTACAGAGATGAAGAGCGTGCCGATAGAGGTTTCATCGTAAAGCAATGGATAAGGAAACTGGCAATATTTATGCCAATATTGTAATAGTTTACTTTTAAGTCCGACCTTGGTACGAGTCGTTATTTTTTATTCCTCAGAGATAAGACTTGTTTAGGTAATACTTTGTCGTGTCTGTTTAGGACTCATAGTACCAGGGTATAAATATGTACCGAGAGATAATGTAAAAAAGATATACACAATTAAATACAACAAATCTATTACTTTTATCTACTTTTCAAGCAATCTACTTTTCGACGACTTCATCACCAGTACCTTTTCCTTTTCAACGAGTTCTTTCAAGAATCGGCGGGCTGCATCAACTTGATCTCCGGCGACCTTGCAGGTTCCGCGTCTACCGAGCATGATTCAGGCTTTGACGTCCGGGCGTATCGCTGTCGTCTCATCTGATCTGTTCAACAGTTATCGAATATCATCTGAGCTTTGACGTCCGGGCGTATCGCTGCCGTCTCGTTTGGATCTTATTCAAATATATCATCCTTGTCGATTAACAGGTCAAATCGACTGGCACGCCTTGATATCGAACCAGGGTATTAGCCCGGTGTGTTTGCAGATCCAACGCCTTTTTGCATCAATAGGAGCGCACTTGACCTAAATAGATGGATGAACGCCATACATATCAAAGTAGTTACGAGCACAAGTCATCCAATACTGTGGGTCTTTGGAGTCAAACTTGGGGAACTGCATTTTGGGAAGTCGACCCAAGTCCGGTTTTGTGATTGGAAGCATGAGGGTGGGTATGGTGGTGAAATTGTGGAGGGTTGTGGTTATGGGAATTGGTATACGGTGGATTTTTGTGGGTATGGTGGGTCGATTGTGGCATTGGGTAGTTGTGTAGAGGATTTTGGGGGGTTGGATGATGAGTTTGGAATTGTTGATGGGAAATTGGTGGATTATACTGATGAACAGTAGATGGAACTGAGTAGGAATAGGGATCAGGGGGTCGAGGGGCGGGGATCATCCGCTCGTCCCACTCATCACCGCACTTGATGGCGCGGATGAGCTTGAGGCCCGTCGCGGCGCTCCAGGTCGTAGACGCGCTCGTTGATTCCGGAGATGCGCTCTTCGAAGAATCCTTCCCAGTTGTCGGCAACAATTGCCGCGGTGTACTGGACCATTGCGAAGCCCTCCAGGGAGCCGAGGCGCTCATCGATGGCCGACTACTGCTCGCGGAGAGCCTCCTCTGCCTCCTCGACGCGCTGCTCCACCTGGCGCTAGTGGTTCGTGGAGCGGGTGTCCAGCTCCTCGAGCTTCTCCTCGAAGCGCTTGAACATGTCATCGAAGGCCTTGGAGATGACCGGATCCATGGCTTCTCTGGCACGCTGCAAACGGGTAAAGTGCTCGTGGGAAGACGATGAATCCAGGACGCCTCCGCACAAGATCGCGCGACTTTGATACTAGGTATGTTAGCAATTCACTCGGATAACTCGCTTAATCACGAATTCCTACAAACTCTGGCGACTCCGCCGGCACCGACGAGGTCTGGCGAGCCCCTCTGCTCCTCCCTTTTACACGGGTTCACACTGGATACAAGATGATAGATGCCGTTTACCAGACGCAACCCCTCTCCTTATCTACTCACTCGGACACGCACACGCCTTGCACACCCACTCTGGGCCGTGGGTACAAGAGTTCTTCTTTCGGGCCCGTGTGCCCCGTCTGGGCTGCTGTGCTTCCATGGGCTGTGCAGATGAGGCCTGGTAACACTTTCCCGGTTCTATGCATTTATTCCTGCTATAGAATCAATCCTATATATACATTGTGCAGTGCAAATTTTTAATTTCATTTATCAGGACCCTATAAAGGCCTCTGCCGGTACCATACATGGAACCCGCTCTTCCTATCGAGTAAAAAACGGGGCTGCAAGAACTATGATCCTGTGATGATTTTTTTCTCTTATGGGTCCCAATTATAGATATAAGTTGGTCCTATACACAAAGACCAGTTCGACAAGAGATGGCAAATCGTTATGTAGAACCAGGTTGAACTTACAATTGCGAATGCTCTAACTCCAAGAAAAACAAATGATTTCGAGTTTGTATGAAAAATAAACAGGTCTAAAGTTATAAATGATATAAAATAACAAAATTGAGTTACTCAACTAAATTTCTTTACATAACTCCATCTCTAAGAGACTTTTTGAGTTGGCAAGAGCTCCAGAAAATCATGGAGCTGGACACTACCAGACAAGTTCATTGTATCAGCTGCTGCAGTACTGTACAACTGTAGTTTGCATTGTGTGCATGACATAACATATTACGATTCTTAGAGCAAGGGCTTGTCTTAGCTTTAGTCAGTACTTGCTCTTAGTGATGCTAGTTCTCGAACCTAGGTTGTTGCGAAAGACATTGATTTATCAAAATATTGGAAGGAAACCGATCGAAGCAGATCGGGGTGACAATACCGAGGTTAGTTCTTGTTTGTGCCCAATCATCCATGTATGCACGTTCAACTACGGTGACCCTATAAAACCACCAAGAGCGATGAGAGTATATCCAACTTATTCCTCATTAGTAATTTACTAGCAGCAAAGTGCACGCAGGTAGCTGTCTAGCTAGCACTTTTTCTGATTCACCAGTAGAGAGAGCAAGGGAGAGAGAGAATGAGCGGCCAGAAGACGCAGTGGCCGGAGGTGGTGGGGTGGCCGGCGACAGCGGCTGTAATAACCCAAAAATCCGAGCTACAAAATTTTTTCTCCAAAAACCTATGAGTGATGAGTGTAATATGTCATCATCTACCTCTAACCATGCATTAACCCTAACATTTCATAACATCCTATGCAATCATAGCATGATCAATGTTTCATAGTAATAGCTTGAGAAATGTTTTACATGTTGTTTTCTAATGTTGCAATAGCTTTACCTTCAATATTTCATTAGTTATCATGTCATGTTGCATTAATATGTGATTTGGTTTTTATTGGATTTATGTGATGATTAATAAAATGAACCAATAATATTTATTTATGAAATAAATAAATATATTCTATGGAAAATATACACAACATGGCCTATGACCTCTAAGTATACCAAGAAGTATTTTACAACATGCTATACAAGTATATATGCATGTATTTGAAAAAGGAAAGAGCCATCTGGCCCAGCAAGCAAACCATCCCGGCCTGCTTCGCCCTCTCCCTCTCTTCTCTCCACGCCGCATCGGCCCAGCAAGCCAACCAGATGACCCAGCTACTCGCCCGCTCTCCCTCTCTCTTTCTCCCCGCGCCGAACCGGCCCACGAGGCCCAGCAAGGACCCGCGGCAGTCCGTGCCACACCGAGCTGTCGTTGTGCCGCTGACGGGTGGGGGCCGCCTATCATACTTTTCCCACGGTCCCCCACCATCCGCTCACGCCCGACGTCACCGGTGTCAGGCGTTGCTCCCCGCGTCGCCCCTAAGAAAGCCCCCCTCGGCAGCTCGATCCGGCCCTCCGCCTCATCGACGTGCGCCCGCTCGCCACCTGGCCCGACCACCCGACACCAAGATGCCCATGGCACGGTCAAGATTCTCCGCGCGCGCGCATGCGCTGCTGCCATGGTGAACTATGCCGCTGTAAAGCAATTCGGCACCCAGCCACTGCTAGCCCCTCTCGCTGACCCCTGGACCTAGCCAAGCTCCCCACCGGGTGACCTGGACCGCTCCCTGGCCGCCTGATCGAGCTCCCTCGCCCGATCATCGTCCGCCAGCCACCTACCTCTGCCACTTCCCTATAAGAGCTAGGCCTCGGTGCCCTAGGGCTTCCCAACCGCCGCCACCACTCTGGTGGTGTCCAACTTTGCCATTAGCTCGGTCAATTTGGGGAAGAAGGGGAGGAAGGAGGAGAAGGGGGTAGAGAAGAGGAAGAAGAAGCTCCGCCGCCACCGAAGAAGAAGGAGGAGCGTCGCTGCGGAACCATCAAGGACGAGGAACCGGAGCTGAACCGAGAGCCGAAGCCAGAGTTGGACTTGTACCGCATCTCCATCCTTGTGAATGTCGGTGAGTGCCACCGTGTACCCCTCTTCCAAACCTCCACCTTGTGCTTCGGCCTTAGGCCGAGACCTCCACCGGCCTCCCTTGGACACACCACGCACGCACACGCATGGACCAACCGAGCCAAGAGCACCATGGCGCCAGGAGGACGCCAGAGTGGAACGCCGCCATGCCTGCCGCCGCGCGCCAAGCACCGCCGTGGCAAAGCCACCTTGCTGCCTCCTCGTTGAGCCCCGAGCCGCTTCGACATCGGATCTTTGACCGCCTTGGCGAGGCGCACCCGTTGCACCCGCTAGCCCCTTGGAAGCCACACCGGAAAGCCACGAGCGTGAGCCCATGCTAGCGCACCGCCGCTCTAGAGCACCACTGCCTCGACGCCGTTTCCTACCGACTTCGACCGCCACGTGGATCAAGAAGGCGCCGAGGTGCACCGCCGTGATGAGTTGCATCAGCTGGAGGAGAAGATGGAGGCCGAGGGAGCCTCCCAAGTTGCCATGCCGTGCAGCCTGGTCACGCCGGAGATCCGCATGGGTGTTGCTGCCTATGCAGACTCCGCTGTGAGTTAAGGTCACCGCCGGTGCTGCAGGAATGTATTGGGTGGCCCCAATCGCACTTCCGTGCCCCGTTTGGCCTTGGATTTGGACACCGTGAGGTTGCAGCCAAGCACGTCCGCCGTCGAGCCGCTATCCACCGTGGAGCGCGCCGCCGGGAGCCAAGCTGTTGACTTGAATACCATCTCTGTGATCACCGTGATGTCCCGAAGCTAATGCGCTAGAAGATGGGAGCCGAAGGACTGCTGTACTGCTGGCATTTTGAAGATTCCTGCAGCCGGCGAGTCCCGCTGTCGGGATGGAGAAGCAGAGGAAGGGGATGGATTGGGGAAGCAGATGGTGGACGCGGTGTTCGTGGACCAGCGATGCTGTACGTGGGACCAGGAGGAGTTGGTGCACCGCGGACCAGCCTGTGGACCGCATGGACCTGAGGAAACACCGGTGCACTCGGCTCACGTGGACTAGAGGCGCTGAAAGTGGGCCCAGTAGACACCAGAACACCTGGACCAGAACTATGAACCGAGCCTGTGTGAGATCCGTGACGATGACATGGCAGCACCCAGATCCGGCCCACTCGGCCCAATAACGGCCCGTTAACGGCCTAGTGGGGCCCACCTATCAGTTGACCGTTGACCATTGACCATTGATCGTTGACTGATGATGTCAGCAGTGACGTCTCCCCGGACCCACATGTCAGATGACCATTGACTCAGTCAATGCTGATGTCAGCATGACGTCACCTGCCACGTCAGCATCGGATCTATCGCTGTTTAATACCGCCCGTGACACGTGGACCAATCACAGGCTGCCACATGTCAGCACCAGATAAATCCAATTCTTTTCTTTTTCATAAAATAGATAAATTTTTGAAAATCATAACTAATTCATACGAGCTCTGAAAATTATGATCCACATATCCAAATTTTTTATAAATCGAGCTCTATCTATTTTTACTATGTTTAAGCACATTTGGATCTTCTATTTGGCATTCGTTCTTTGTGCTAATCTATAGGGGTCACTCCCACAACCATTAGTTCTCGGTTACAGGCTAAAGCGAAGACAAGTCTGACGACAGTGACTACCAGGAGAAGTTCGATAGCTACGTCAGTGAAGGTGCCACATCTCAGCCAACCTCATAGATCCCATTACGCATGGCAAATGTAGCATGGCTAGTGCTTTAATTTTTGTTGGTAAATAATGGAACGCCTGTGCTAGGATTGCATGGTAGATAATATTTGATGAGCCCTACCTTATTGTAACCTATCACCTGCTTACCTACTGTTATGTTAGCCACTTGCTTATCTGCTATATTTATATAAACACTTCACTCACTTACATTTTGATGCGACGTGATGAACCATAGGAAGGCCTGGAGGATGCCAGGCTGGAAGTGTGTGTCAATGGATCAGATGGGCATGTGCGCTGATGATGCTGTATCTGGGTTTGGGGTGGAGCTTACGGTAGGGAGTAGGGTGAGGGTTGAGTCGACCGAGCTGGGATCTATGATGAGCTTATGGAGTGAGTCTTGCTGGGGAATGGATCTAGACATTCCCATGAGTAACGGTCTGTGGCGGACTAACTCAGATGTGTTGGAGAGTCCTGGGTGGAAGCCTCTGAGGGGTGGAAGCCAAGAGGAGTGTGCCGTGGTAGCACGTTAAATGGGAACCCTAATGAAGACATCCTGGCTTGGTCACACTTAGGAACTACTGCGCTGGTATCCGGACCTTAGGAATCTTTTGCTATCCACTCACTTCCCATGGGGGGAGGCGGCTGAATTGCTGGATAGATCGATGCCACTACTGCTAGGCGAGTAGTGATAGGAAGGTATATGCATGGGATGGAGCTAACACCCTACCGAGACGATCATGGAACCCTCTTCGGGAGCGGGTACATGGCATGGCATCCTCTATGGGAGCGGATATATGCTCTCTTCATAGTATCAGCGATCTAGAGCTGGATGGTAGAGTGGCATCGTTCTATGGCAATAGGCACCCAAAATCTGCCTGGGTGATGATCAACACCGATGATGGTCATCTAGTGGACTAGTGAAACCTCTGCAGAGTGTATGGTTGATCAATTGATACATAAGCTAATTCATTGGCTATGGACCTTTCCTTAGGAGGATGCAATGGACTAGTGAGTGGAGTGTTCTACTTTCCCCCTGAGTGTGATTTCCGACCATGAGCCAGGCTGATGGCTGCGGGCCGTTGAGACAAGCCGAGAGGGAGTTGGCATGTCGACTTGAGTCTAAGATGGTGTTAGAGGATATGGGATGACGTTTCAGTGATGGATGGTGATGCATGGTGTGGATTTATGGATGTGTATAAAACTTGACTACAATATTTATATACTTGTTTACTTGCTTAGGAAAACCCCAGCCTTTATAGGTTCCTTTTGATATATCCATGATTTACATCCAATTACCACAAAGCAATGCATAGGGTGGGAGTGGCCAGTACAAATCATACTAAAAATTTGGTTTCAGGTACAAGGAGTGAGTACTTGTCTGGGGAGTACAGTGATTGAGGGTTTTGTGTCTATGCTCAAGTTGGATCGGAGATGATAGCTTCTGCACCTCAAGCTTTTATTTTTATGCTGCATGAACTCTGATTCCACCAAGTGACAATGTAATAAGTTTTTGTAAACCACTCTATTGCACTCTTTTGATCGATGTCTGGATTATGGTATTCCACTATTATCGGGTATTGTGATTTAAACGTTCATATTACACTCCGACTCTATGGATTTCCCTTTACGAAAATCGATATCGTTTCAGTTGGTATCCGGAGCCATACTTGACCCTAGGACGAAACCTTAGAAATGGACTTTAGTACAGGATAAACCAGCTTTTCTTTTAGTTATATACCGACCCTGCATTTCTTCTTATGCAAGGCTTCTCTATTACTACTGCTTGCTGACCTTTTCCTTTCAAAACATGCAGATGACAAGCTTTGGACCCCCGCTTGGACTGTTGAGCAGCATGCCCAAGGCTGAGTTCACCTACAAGGGACAGGTGTTTCCAGGCTTCCCGTACACCCTACGCTGTGTTCTAGGAGTGCTCGGAGTGCCTGTTGAGGACATCAAGTACACCTGCACTGGAGCACCCGACCTAGAAGGAGGAATCAAGGGCTATGTGGTCACTCACTTGGACACCCCTGCAAGTTAGACTCTGCCTACGGCACCAGCTCTCCTAGAGATGACAACGAAGGACTCAATCGAGGAAGGGATCCAGTCTGTGTCACTCAAGGCTCTGCGTGAAGTGATGAAGATCGCTTATGAGCACCTTTGCAACACAGAGTTTTGCCTTCTTCCTCAGGTCCTGAACTCTCTCCTCACACTAGAGCAGCAAGACGACCAGGTCAGGCCAGACATCCTAGCTGAGACAAGCCTTTGCATCCGTGCCTCCGCCGCTCACCTCTTTGAGCAGAACCACTACATAGAGCACCTAGAGAAGAAGAGGCGTCTTGACCGCAACACTCTGATGGGGTATCAAGAGTTTTGCAAGAAGGAAGCTGAGGAGAAACAAGATCTCAAGGCAACTATCGCCCAGTTGAAGGACAAGCTCGCCCGTCAGGCAAGAGCCCATAAAGCCGAAGTCGCTGACCTATGAGACAAGGTGGAGGACATTGGCTTCAGAACTACTACCTCGACGCAAGGATCCTCCAGTTGGAAGGAGAGAAGATTGACAAGGACAAGGAGATCAGAGAACTTCAGAAGAGGAGGCGAAAAGATGGCAAGAGCAACTTCACCATGCAATGTGAGAAGACAATGCTCGTCAAAGCCTTGAAGAAAGTAGAGGAAAAAGCATAGTGTAACCAAGGCCATCTGATTGCCCTGATGATTCAGAACGAGACCTTGTTGGATAGGTACAAGAGGCTCAAGACAGCTTGGAAGAACGCCGACGAGAGGCGCTGCTAGGAGTACGCTGAGTTGCGGGACCGACTACCCTTGTCGATCAGACACAAGGACCCCTTCAAGGAAACTTTCCAGATTGGTCAGACTCTCGAGGCATGACCACTGTCCAGACCCCACCAACCTGCCACTTACCAAGGAGTTCAGAGAGGCCGAGGCTTACATGAAGTGCCTTCACATGTCACAAGAGGAGCTGATGGTTCTTGGCAGCCGTTTTCACCCAGCAGTGTACAACACACCGATGTACGAATCACAGTAGTGTGGACCCTGTGTGGCCATGTCATGAGTTACAGTTGAGCTAGTTGTTATCCATGAGTTATGATGTGTCATCGTTGATGTACCCCGTCCATGAGTTAGCTTCTCATAGTGCGAGTCTCGGACGTCATCTAGCGTAGCTACTAGAGATGATGCCATGTAATGCAAACCATGTGATGAATGTTCAATCTTATCGCATTTTATGGCTCTTATTGCTTCTTTGTATGAGTGTTGGATAGATTAAATTTTTTCCTTAAATCATTGAAATCATTTAATTATATTGAATTAATAAAGTACTAAACCATTGTCGACCCGTGTCACAGATGTCTGCACGACGCTCCGTACGTCTGGGAAACCGTCCGCCCCAACCCGAGCCTGAGTTTGGGCGTGGAAGGCGCCATGGGCTTAGGGGTGGTCACGTGCCGCCCATTGACCTCAACCAGGGTGGGAACAATCATGAGCAGACCCCGCTAGTTGGAGGTGGTGCTCCTGGAGGAGGTGCCGCTGGAGGAGGTGATACCAATGGCAATGGGCCTCCGCCTCAGCCGAACCCTCCGCCACAGCCGATTCTACCACCACCACCGCCACTGAACCTGGCGGAAGTAATGGCACAACAGACACAGCTGCTCACCGCTTTGGTCAATGGGGCCAACCACTGCTAGGCAACCCAAATGACTTCCATAGGAAACTCGAGGGTTTTCTAAAGCTTAGGCCACCCACCTTTGATGGCACCTACAAGGAACCACTAGAAGCTGATGATTGGCTTCGGGAGATCGAGAAAAAGCTAGAGCTTACCACCTGTACCCCTAGGGAATGAGTTGGGATCGCTGCTTACCATCTCACTGGAGCTGCACGCTCTTGGTGGGACAGCTACCGCCAAGCTCATGAGAACCCTGACCACATCTCCTGGGATGAGTTTACTGATGAGTTCATCGAGTACCATGTTCCTGAGGGAGTTATGGAGCAGAAGGAGGAGGAATTCTGCAACCTCACTCAGAAGGGGTGTGACATCTGTGAGTACACCAACACTTTCACTAGCTTGCTGTGCTATGCACCTTTGCATGTTGCAGCATCTGAGAAGGAGAAGATTACTTAGTACAGGAAGGGTCTAAACCCCAAGATCAAGGTGGCCCTGGGAGGCACCAAGAGTCACACCCTTCATGACATGATCGATCGCTACATATAGATCGAGAAGGACCAGAAGGAGGTAGGAGAATTGTCCAGGAGGGAGAAGAAGAAGTCTGAGGGCTCCTACCGTGACCATGAGCGCAAGAGGTTCCATCAGGACAGGTCATCTAGCCATCCTCATTACAGCAAGGACCCTACCTATGGCTTGGGTAAGAGTGGTAGTGCCTACTCTGTTGATCACTCCTGCTCTTCCCGTGACCATCGCTCCCGCGACCGTCACTCTAGTGACCATCGCTCTCATGACCACTCTAGGAAAGATCGCCACCCTAGTGAGCACTCTTCGCAGCCACGTCATAGGTTCAACCACTCTACACATGCTCGTTCTGCACCAAACCCTGGCAACTGGAAGGCCGCTACGCCAACCCCCGCAGGCAGTGTGCCGTTGACTTTCTTTGGTTGTGGCAAATCTGGCCACAAGGTGTATGACTATCCTGAGAAGACACCCACACCTGCTGCACCCAAGTCTCAGTACTATGGATCTGCAAGCCGCGGTCGCCTCACGCATGTGAACGCTAAAGAAGCTCAAGCTGCCTCAGATGTTGTGTATGGTATGTTTTTAGTTAATGGCATTAGAGCATCCATTCTGTTTGATTCTGGAGCTACATGTTTATACATCTCATCCAAGTTTGGATGAGAGAATAATATACCTACCACTCCACATCTGGAGCCTATAGTCACCAGTTCTCAACTACGTGAGATGAGAAGCACCAAAATCTGTAAGGGAGTGAAGCTTTCTATCGAGGGTCTAGCCTTCCGAGCTAACCTTAGCCTTCTACCTTCAAATGGCCTGGATGTCATCCTAGGCATGGATTGGCTTACCAAGCATAAGGGTTTGATCTCTTGTTCACCCAGATATGTTCAGATAACTCACCCCTCTGGCCAAGCAGTTAGGTGTGCAACTTAGAAGAATAAGTCTGTATCTGTTCTATGTGCTTTGAATGCACTCAAGACTCAAGAAGAATCTCAAGAAAAGGAGAAGACTCACTGATGTTCCCATTGTCAGAGAATACGCGAGTGTGTTTCCAGAAGAGTTGCCAGGCATGCCACCTAATCGTGATGTTGAGTTCATAATTGACCTCGTCCCGGGTACCGGTCCCATTGCTAAGCAATTGTACCGCATGTCAGTAGATGAACTAGAAGAGATCAAGAAGCAGCTGAAAGAGCTATCTGACAAGGGATTTATTAGGCCTAGTGCCTCGCCCTGGGGATCACCTGTTCTGTTTGTAAAGAAGAAGGATTGTACGATGAGGATGTGTGTTGACTACCGCAATCTCAACGCTGTTACTATCAATAACAAGTATCCCCTGCCAAGGATTGATGATCTACTTGATCAGCTTCGTGGTGCTAAGTACTTCTCAAAAATTGATCTTAGATCTAGATATCATCAAATGAAGATTCATGAGGAAGACATTTCCAAGATAGCTTTTGTCACTCGCTATGGGCAGTATGAGTGCCCCTGCCTACTTCATGAATGCCCCTGCCTACTTCATGAACATGATGAACAAAGTGTTTATGGACGATCTTGATCGGTTTGTGGTAGTCTTCATTGATGACATTCTGGTTTATTCATCCACTACCAAAGAACATGAAGCACATTTGAGAGTAGTGCTCGAGAAGCTATCCCAACACTAACTCTATGCCAAATTCAGCAAATGTGAGTTCTGGCTTGAAGAAGTTGCTTTCCTTGGTCATGTACTCTCAGCTGATGTTGTTGCTATAGATCCTGCAAAGATAGAGGCCGTGAAAGAATGGGAGCTGCCTCGCAATGTGTCCAAGATTAGGAGTTTCTTGGGATTGGTGGGTTTGTATCACTGATTCATTGAGAACTTCTCAAAGATAGATCGTTCTATGACAAATCTCTTGAAGAAGACCAACGAGTTTGAATGGACACCTAAGTGTGAACAAACTTTCCAAACTCTGAAGGAGAAGCTCACTACCACACCTGTCCTAGCCTTACCTGATATTACTAACGATTTTGTCATCTATTGTGATGCCTCTCGCCAAGGACAAGGATGTGTGTTGAGGCAGAATGGGAAAGTTATTTCTTATGCTTCTCAACAGCTGAAGGAGCACGAGCAACGATACCCCACTCATGATCTCGAGTTAGCAGCTATTGTGCACGCCCTAAAGATCTGGAGGCATTATCTCATTGGCAAAAAGTGTGATATATACACCAATCACAAGAGCTTGAAGTACTTCTTCACTCAGGAATGTCTAAATATGGGACAGCACAGATGGCTAGAGCTAATCAAGGACTATGACATGGAAATTCACTATCATCCAAGAAAAGTGAATGTAGTCACATATGCTCTTAGTCGCAAGACCTATTGTCATGCTCTATTCACCTCAACCCTACCACCTGAATTGAAGAAAGAGATTGAAGATCTCTAGCTCGAGATAGTACCCCATGATCTGTTGCATGAAATTCGCATCGAGTATAATGTCACTGAGCGAATTCGTGAAGCTCAAAAGAGTTGCAAGGAAATGGAATACATTCGAGGATTGATGAAGCTAGGTTACAGCCCAGAATTCAAGGAAGATGAGTATGGAACCATCTGGTTCAAGGACAGAATCTGTGTACCCATGATCCTGCCTTGCGTAAAGAGATTCTGTCAGAAGCACACAACTCTACGTATTGCATCCATCCTGGTGGTGCAAAGATGTATCAAGATGTGAAGAAGCATTTCTGGTGGAAAGGCATGAAGACAAACATTGCTAGACATGTGGTCGAATGTGACATCTACAACAGAGTCAAGGCCAAGCACAGAAGACCCACTGGATTACTCAAACCACTCGATGTACCTGAATGGAAGTGGGAGAGCATATCCATGGATTTCATCGTGGGTTTGCCTTGATCACCAGCTGGTAATGACTCCATTTGGGTGATTGTTGATTGTCTAACTAAAGTTGCCCACTTTGTGCCTATCAAGACCACCGTTAGTGCCGAGAAGCTAACAGATATCTACATCAAGGTGATATTGAGGCTTCATGGGCCCCAAAGAGTATCGTGTTGGATCATGGACCCCAATACATGTCTCGATTTTGGTAAGCTCTTCACGAGTCCATTGGGACTAACCTTGACTACAACACTACTTACCACCCTCAGACAGAGAGGTTGAATCAGATTCTTGAGGATGTGCTTCGTGCCAGTGTTCTCAAATATGGCTCAAATTGGGAGAAGTGTTTGTCATTTGCTGAGTTCTGTTACAACAACAGCTACCAGGCAAGTATCAAGATGTCATCCTTCCAAGCTCTTTATGGCAAACCATGCAGAACCCAGTTAATGTGGGACCACCCAGTGAGAGGGCAGTCTTTGGCCCCGCCAAGATCAAGGAAGCCAAAGAAAGAGTAGCTCAAGTTAGAGAGAACTTGAGGATTGCTCAAAGCTGATAGAAGAGCTATGCTAATAAAAGATGTCAAGACCATGAATTCAATGTTGGGGACTTTGTCTATCTCAAGGTATCTCCGCTTCGTTGTACTATCAGATTCCATGTTAAAGGGAAACTAGCTCCAAGATATGTTGGCCCTTACCACATCTGTCAGAGAGTTGGAAAGCTGACAGACAAGCTTGAACTACCCCCACAGTTGGCAGGAGCACACCCCGTATTCCATGTCTCACAGTTACGTAAGTGCTTAAGGTTGCCCGAGGAAGAAACAGTCACTACTGATGTGCTTGATATCCAAGATACTCTAAAGTACAAAGAGCACCCTATCAAGATTTTGGGTTATGACACCAAGGAGACCCGAAGCAAGTCTATCCCTATGTGCAAGGTTCAATGGAGCAATCACACTGAATGTGAAGCAATGTGGGAAGATGAGAATCAACTGCTGCTACAATATCCTTACCTATTTGAAGGGTATGTCACTCTTAAATCTTGAGGTCGAGATTCTAATGAGGGGGAAGGACTGGAACAACCTAAAAATCCGAGCTACAAAGTTTTTTCTCCAAAAACCTATAAGTGATGAGTGTAACATTTCATAATCTACCCCTAACCATGCATCGACCCTAACATGTCATAACATCCTATGCAATCATAGCATGATCAATGTTTCATAGTAATAGCTTGATCAATGTTTCACATGTTGTTTTCTAATGTTGTAATAGCTTTACCTTCAATGTTTCATTAGTTATCATGTCATGTTGCATTAATATGTGATTTGGTTTTTATTGGATTTATGTGATGATTAATAAAATGAACCAATAATATTTATTTATGAAATAAATAAATATATTCTATGGGAAATATACCCAACATGGCCTATGACCTCTATGTATACCAAGAAGTATTTTACAACATGCTATACAAGTATATATGCATGTATTTGAAAAAAAAGAGAAAGAAATAAAAAGAGAAAAGGAAAGAGCCATCTGGCCCAGCAAGCAAACCAGCCCGGCCTGCTTCGCCCTCTCCCTCTCTTCTCTCCACGCCGCATCAGCCCAGCAAGCCAGCCAGATGGCCCAGCCGCTCGCTCGCTCTCCCTCTCTCTTTCTCCCTGCGCTGAACCGGCCCACTAGGCCCAACAAGGACCCACGGCGGTTCGCGCCACATCGAGCCGCCGCTGAGCCGCTGACGGGTGGGGGCCGCCTGTCATACTTTTTCCACGGTCCCCCACCGTCCGGTCGTGCCCGACATCACCGGTGTCAGGCGCTGCTCCCCGCGTCGACCCTAAGCAAGCCCCCCTCGGCCGCTCGATCTGGCCCTCCGCCTCATCGACGCACGCTTGCTCACCACCTGGCCCGACAACCTGACACCAAGATGCCCACGGTGTAGGCAAAATTATCCGCACGTGTGCACGCACATGCACTACCGCCGCGGTGAACTATGTCGCTGTAAAGCAATTTGGCACTCAGCCACTGCTAGCCCCTCATGCTGGCCCCTAGACCCAGCCAAGCTCTCCACCGAGTGACCTAGATCTCTCCCTGGCCGCCTGGTCGAGCTCCCTCACCCGATCACCATCTGCTAGCCACATACCTCTGCTGCTTCCCTATAAGAGCAAGGCCCCAGTGCCCTAGGGCTTCCCAGCTGCCACCACCACTCTGGTGGTGTCCAATTTTGCCATTAGCCCACTCTGGTAGGGACTGGGTTTCTCGATCTTTCGTCAGTTCAAGATAACTACCGATTTGGTCGGAGAGAGACACACTGATCCGGCTTCAGATCACAAAGACCCAAACCCTACAACCTTAGCACCACTTCTCCTCTGGTTATCAACCGTGTCACAATCCGGTTGACCTCACCAAGAAGGCTAATCCCTGCTACGAATCAAAGAACACAAGCAAGAACAAGATAAAACACAACTAAGATTGAAGTGACAATTGCGGATATATGATTAAGCACACGAATGTGGGGTTTCACAAATCGATAACGGTGACTGTTCAATAATAGATTGATCTAAAGCAATACCCAAACCCTAACGAGGGATGTGGATACTGAATATAATGCCTAAGGGTCGTCACACCCCCTGGATGCGTCCCCCTAACGGGCTCAAACACGATACACGGCCCAACGGACCAAAAACTATGGTGCAGCACTAGAACAGATTCTGGACGCTGGCTTGTTTTGACATTTCAAAATGACTCATAAGGAATTTGGACCTCAACCCAATGTCTTTGGTTTCCTTATGAAATTATCTTTCCAACCATGGGTAGAACGTCGAAAACGGAGTCCGTATGCATCCTGGGCTTCCGTTTTAATCTATGCTGGTCCTGGAGGCCGAGGCAGACTCGAACTCGAATTGGGCTGGGCCTCTGTCTTGTCTTGGACGCCCTTGCTGGCCTCCAAAAGTGGTGGCCAGGGTAGAGGACATCCAAGGGCTTCCTTGGTGAGTTCTCCATCTACTTGGGTCATGCTTCCACTTGGTCTAGTGTCCCAAAGATGAAAAACAAGCCCATGACGACGACGTAGCTTCTGATAGAAACAACAATAGAATATTTTGATGATTAGGAGACCTTGCTGACAAGATATTGATATGGGACCAGATCTATTTGAAAGCCTATCAAATAGGCTTTCCACCAAGTGCTCATTGATCTCGATTGCACTCCGGATGGATGAGTTATGGCCTTTCCAATGAAGCATCGTCAGGCTGCCGACGAACCGAAAGTTGAACTTTGTTGAACTTGCATTTTGAGACACATTTGTACCTACAATCAAATAATGACACGGACATGTGAAACCAAGTGAATTATATCCAAAGTCACTATACAAATGTAGGAATGACATCACCTTATAATCAATGGTCGTATCCGAAGGTGTCATGTCCTCATCATTCTCCCCTTCTTGACAACAAACTGTCCTCGGTTTGAGCTTAGTTGCTGGACAGGTTGTTTGTAGTAGCCAAAATTGCTCCCCTTCTTGAAATTGAACCTGTTTCTTTATACGAAAACTTGGGGAACACGACATAGTAGGATGATAGCAAGTGCAGCCCTCTAGTAGATCATAATTAAGTACAACAAAAGGAGATTTCAGATTGGAACAAATATAAACTCGATGCACCATATAGTCTCCTTTACAATTATATTTGCCAATAAAGTGATAAGTATGACTAGAAAACCACGAAAATTCAGCACATAAAAATTTCTCCTTCAAATAGTTTAGTTCACATAGAGTATCAAACTCAATATAACCTAAAGTATCTAAAGAAGATAATAATTTTAGCCCATCCATTTCTCTAACAATTGGCAATAAAACATTAGTTTTAGCACATATTTTTGGTAACTCTTCTTTATCATAATGAGCATAATGAAAGTCATTTTGGGACAAAAGTAAATCAGATTTGGTGTGCACTAAATGTTGCTCACACGAGGTTGTGAGCACCTCATTATCTATCATGTCGTCCTCTCTCTTTTGTATGTTGTCCTGCAAAAGATTAGGCGTAGCAAGAGGAACAACAAAAGACTGTTCTAGTTGATGCACCTTATCATTTGAATTATTTATAAGATATGGATTAACAAAAAATTCTCTCATCAAAATTTTCATATCATTCCATATGAAAGGTTTATCTAAAGAACTTAAAGACTCCCACCAAGATAAAGCTAAATGTCGCAAAACATTAGTTGCATTCTTAATCTTTCTCCTTTCACACATACGACATTGTGCAAAAATATTATCTATTTTACTTTCCCACTCAATGTACTCATTAGCACCAATACCATCATAAGTAGGTGGGGAAGAAAGGATAAAGCGACCTGCGGGAGGAGGTGCAGCAGCAATTGTCTGTGTCTCAGGCTTCGTTGATGTCTCAAATAGGTGAGTGTTGTGACCTGTCATTGTTAGCATCAAACAAGAAAACACGCAAGTATGAATTATCCTATCAGCTACTAGGATGAGGTCAAGTAGTAAAGTCGCACCCTCTCAAGCGTCTTACCAAGCCCTTACAAGTGTTCTTACCAAAGTAAAGCAGTAGACGGTACAACTGGTGGCTGGTTCGTGATACCTGTGAGGATGTGGCACCAAGATTGCAAGGCTCTTTCTCTGTACCGATCAGAAGTATATGTGGAGCTTGGGAGGCACAATATTTAGTAGCAAGGAATAGCAATAATTAATTTCAAAATTGAAAAACTAAAAAGTAGTCCCAAGCTAGTCTGTGTCACCGGCCTAAACTTGTCCTAGACCTAGTTCAAGCAAGCAACAAAATAACTCAGCACAATACTCAAAAGATGCAATCACTTCTGATTTTTTTCTCTTTTTTTTGTGCGGCTTTTTTTTGCACCTTCTGCCTTTCCCTTTTTTCTGGAGCTCTTTCTTTCTCTTTTTTTTGCACCATGCCTTTTACTTTTTTTTTATTTTACTTCAGAAGTGCCACAAAATATTTTGACAACTCAAACTAACACAAAATGTTTCAACAATGTACTCCTGTAGCCGACAAAAGATGGCCACAAAGGATTTTGTCGAGTGATCCCTCCACCAACTAGATAGAAGCAAAAAGAATCTGGAACTTTTGCAACGATAACTCTGCTTTTCTTATCTATGACTCACGTGTAGTACAGACCTCTAGGAAAACAATCTACTTTCCATCTCACATTCAAAACAGATCCATCTCTAATCAATGGCGATCAAGAGAAAAATATGTATTCTTTTTCTACTACCACAAAAGAAGGCAAATATATTTTCTCCAACAGACAGAACTATTGCAGCAATGATTTTCTTCTTTTTTTTGACTTGGAGAAGACAACTTCCAAGCTATAGACGTGGAGATGAAACTGAGATCTCAGAAACAGCAAGTATGATTTGACGCAAGGATTAGGGAAACACTGAGAACATGCACCGCCAAAAATAAATATGCAAGACTAGATTGAAACGAAATCTAGACACGTCAAACACAAACACATGTAAGGGATAACCGTTCAATAAAGCAAACTGAAATTAAAAATTGCAGCGGCACAAAGGGCGATAGGACAGCGGAAGAATAACGATGAACACGAATATTTTTGTGGGGCAAATTTTCTGGATTTATAGGACGAAGGCGAAACACTCGAACTAGGCTAAAATATGAATCTGATGGTATACCTGAAGCTCTGATACCACTTGGTTGGGATTGGGTTTCCTGATCTTTCGTCAGTTCAAGATAACTACTGATTTGGTCGGAGAGAGACACACCGATCCAGCTTCAGATCACAAAGACCCAAACCCTGCAACCTTAGCACCACTTCTCCTTTGGTTATCAACCGTGTCACAATCCGGTTGACCTCACCAAGAAGGCTAATCCCTGCTGTGAATCGAAGAACACAAGCAAGAACAAGATAAAACGCAACTAAGATTGAAGTGACAATTGCGGATATATGATTAAGCACACGAATGTGGGGTTTCACAAACCGATAACGGCGACTGTTCAATAACAGATTGATCTAAAGCAAAACTCAAACCCTAACGAGGGATGCGGCTACTGAATATAATGCCTAAGGGTCATCACACCCCCTGGATGTGCCCCCCTAATGGGCTCAAACACGATACACGGCCCAACGGACCAAAAACTGTGGTGCAGCACTAGAACAGATTCTAGATGCTGGCTTGTTTCGATGTTTCCCAATGACTCAGAAGGAATTTGGACCATAAAACCAATGCCATTGGTTTCCTTATGAAATTATCTTTCCAACCATGGGTGGAACGTCGAAAACGGAGTCCATATGCGTCCTGGGCTTTCGTTTTAATCTGTGCTGGTCCTGGCGGCCGAGGCAGACTCGAACTCGAATTGGGCTGGGCCTCCGTCTTGTCTTGGACGCCCTTGCTGGCCTCCAAAAGTGGTGGCCAGGGTAGAGGACGTCCAAGGGCTTCCTTGGTGAGTTCTCCATCTACTTGGGTCATGCTTCCACTTGGTCCAGGGTCCCAAGGATGAAAAATAAGCCTATGACGACGATGTAGCTTCTAACAGAAATAGTAACAGAATATTTTGATGATTAGGAGACCTTGCCAATGTGATATTGATATGGGACTAGATCTGTTTAAAAGCCTATCGAATAAGCTTTCCACCAAGTGCTCATTGACCTCGATTGCACTCCGGATGGATGAGTTATGGCCTTCCCAATGAAGCATCGTCAGGCTGCCGACGAACCAAAAGTTAAACTTTGTTGAACTTGCATTTTGAGACACATTTGTACCTACAATCAAATAATGACACGAACATGTGGAACCAAGTGAATTATATCCAAAGTCACTATACAAATATAGAAATGACATCACCTTATAATCAATGGTCGTATCCGAAGGTGTCATGTCCTCATCACGCTCAATTTGGGAAAGAAGGCGAGGAAGGAGGAGAAGGGGGCAGGAAAGAGGAAGAAGAAGCTCCGCCACTGCCAGAGAAGAAAGAGGAGTGCCACTGCGGAGCTGCTGTCTCTGCAGAACCATCGAGGATGAGGAACCGGAGCTGAACCGAGAGCCGAAGCCGGAGTTTGACCTATATCGCACCTCCATCCTCGTGAACACCGGTGAGCGCCGCTGTGTACCCCTCTTCCAAACCTCCACCTTATGCTGGCCGAGACCTCCACCGGTCTCCGTTGGACACACCACGCATGCACACGCATGGACCGACCAAGCCAAGAGGACCACGGCGCCAGGAGGGCGCCGAAGTGGACCGCCATGCCTGCCGCCGAGCGCTGAGCGCCGCTGCGGCGAAGCCACCTTGCTGCCTTCTTGTTGAGCCCCGAGCTGCTTCAACGTCAGATCTATGACCGCCTCGGCAAGGCACACCCGTTGCGCCCTCTAGCCCTTTGGAAGCCACACAGAAAGCCACGAACGCAAGGCCATGCTAGCGCACCGCTGTTCTGGAGCATCAACGCCTCAACGCCATTTTCTACCGACTCCGACCGCCGCGTGGATCAAGAAGGTGCCGAGGAGCACCGCCGTGACAAGCTGCATCAGCTAGAGGAGAAGATGGAGGCCGGGGGAGCCTCCCAAGGTGCCGTGTCACACACCGCGGTCACGCTGGAGATCCGCCGTGGGTGTTGCTACCCGCGCGGACTCCACCGTGAGTTAAGGTCACTGTCGGCACTACGGGAATGTATTGGGTGACCACAATCATGCTTCCATGCCCCGTTTGGCCTTGGATTTGGACGCCGTGAGGTTGTAGCCGAGCACCATCCGCCATCGAGCCGCCGTCCGCTGTGGAGCACGCCGCTGGGAGCCAAGCTGTCGACTTGAAGACCATCTCCGTGATCATCGTGATGTCCCAAAGCTAATGCGCTAGAAGATGGAGCCGGAGGACCGCTGCACCGCCGGCATTTTGAAGATTGCTGCCGCCGGTGAGCCCCGCCGTCGGGATGGAGAAGCAGAGGAAGGGGATGGATTGGCGAAGCGGATGGTGGACGCGGTGTTCATGGACCAGCGACGCTGTACATGGGACCAGGAGGAGTTGGTGCACCACGAACCAGCCTGTGGACCGCATGGACCCGAGAAAACACCCGTGCACCCGGCTCACGTGGACTAGAGGCGCTGACAGTGGGCCCAGCAGGCACCGGAACACCATGGACCAGAACTGTGAACCGAGCCCATGAAAGATCTGTGACGATGACGTGGCAGCACCTGAGCATGCCACGTGGCGGGCCCGGCCTGGCCCAGATCTGGCCCACTCGGCCCATTAATGGCCCAATAACGGCCCAGTGTGGCCCACCTATCTGTTGACTATTGACCGTTGACCATTGACCATTGACCGTTGACTGATGACGTCAGCAGTGACATCACCCCGGACCCACATGTCAGACGACCGTTGACCCAGAAAATCGATAAATCTTTAAAAAATTATAACTATGTTATACGAGCTCCAAAAATTATGATCCACATATCCAATTTTTCTATAAATCGAGCTCTATCTATTTTTACTATGTTTGAGCGCATTTGGATCTTCTATTTGGCATTCATTCTTTGTGCTAATCAATAGGGGTCACTCCCGTGACCATTAATTATCGGTTACAGGCTCGAGCGAGGACAAGTCTGACAACAGTGACTACCAGGAGAAGTTCGACAGCTACGTCAGTGAAGGTGCCATATCTCACCCAACCTCGTAGATCCCATTCCGCATGACAAATATAGCATGGCTAGTGCTTTAATTTCTGTTGCTAAATAATGGAACGCCTGTGCTAGGATTGCAAGGTAGATAATACTTGATGAGCCCTACCTTGTTGTAACCTATCACCTGCTTACCTGCTGTTATGTTAGCCACTTGCTTATCTGCTATTTTTGTATATATACACTTCACTCACTTATATTTTGATGCGACGTGATGAATCATGGGAAGGCCTGGAGGGTGCCAGGCTGGAAGTGTGTGTGTCGATGGATCAGATGGGCATGTGCGCTGATGATGCTGTATCTGGGTTTGTGGTGGAGCTTACGGCAGGGAGTAGGGTGAGGGTTGAGTCGATCGAGTCGGGATCTACGATGAGCTTATGGAGCGAGTCTTGATGGGGAATGGATCTGGACATTCCCATGAGTAACGGTCTGTGGTGGACTAACTCAGATGTGTTGGAGAGTGCTAGGTGGAAGCCTTTGAGGGGTGAAAGCAAGGAGGAGTGTGCCATGGTAGCATGTTAAATGGGAACCCTAATGAAGACATCCCAGCTTGGTCACACTTAGGAACTGCTGCGCTGGTATCCGGACCTTAGGAATCTTTTGCTTTCCACTCGCTTCCCATGGGGGGAAGGCGGCCAAACCGCTGGATAGATCGATGCCACTACCGCTAGGCAAGTAGTGATAGGAAGGTATATGCATGGGATGGAGCTAACACCCTACCGAGAAGATCATGGCACCCTCTTCGGGAGCTGGTATGTGGCATGGTATCCTCTACAGGAGTGGATACATGCTCTCTTCATAGTTTTTGCAATCCAGGGCTGGATGGTAGAGTGGCATCATTCTATAACAGTAGGCACCCGGAATCTTCCTAGGTGGTGATCCACACCGATGATGGTTATCTAGTGGATTCGTGAAACCTCTGCAGAGTGTATGGTTGATTGATTAATACATAAGCTAATTCGTTGGCTATGGACCTTTCCTTAGGAGGATGCACCGGACTAATGAGTGGAGTGTTCTACCTTCCCCCTGAGTGTGATTTCCGGCCGTGAGCCAGGCTAAGGGCTGCGGGCCGTTGAGACAAGCCGAGAGGGAGTTGGCTTGTTGACTTAAGTCTGAGATGGTGTTAGAGGATATGGGATGACGTTTCAGTGATGGATGGTGTGGATTTTGGGATTTGTATAAAACTTGACTATAATATTTATATACTTGTTTACTTGCTTAGGAAAACTCCAGTCTTTATGGGTTCCTTTTGATATATCCATGATTTACATCCAATTACCACAAAGCAATGCATAGGATGGGAGTGGCCAGTACAAATCGTATTGAAAATTTTGTTTCAGGTACAAGGAGTGAGTACTCGTCTGGGGAGTACAGTGATTGAGGGGTTCATGTCTACGCTGAAGTTGGATCGAAGATGATAGCTTTCTCACCTCAAGTTTTTATTTTTATGCTGTATGAACTCTGATTCCGTCAAGTGGCGATGTAATAAGTTATTGTAAACCTCTCTATTGCACTCTTTTATTCGATGTATAGATTATGGTATTCAACTGTTATCGGGTAACGTAATTTAAACGGTCATATTACGTTCTGAGTCTGTGGATTTCTCTTCGCACAAATCGAGATAGTTTCAGCGGCGGTGACGCAGATCGGCAGGGACAGGCCCGACGTCGCCCGGCCCCAACGTGGCGCGGGGGTACAACGCCCTCTGCGTCGGCGTCTTCTTCGACGCCCTCAACTCCAGCGGACCCGTCGTTAGCACTCCCGTCGTCGGTTAGTTTGCCGGCGGCAAGCGGTTTCCATTGCGAGCACTTTTTTGTTTGTGCGAGCCCTCTCAATCGTGCGTTCTTCTGGGAAGAATGACGTACGGGACCGGGTTTCCATTGCGTGTGTTATTTTTTTTTGTGTGTTTACGTCGTCGTGTTTACACATGCATGCAGTGCAAGCGCGCATGTATATGCTATTTGAATAAATCATATTATTGTTGCTTCAATGGCTCTCACTTTATATGTTACTAGGAAATATGTCTATGTATTGTAACTGAAAGTAAACCCGGTATATATATATGGACGACGAAATTTTTGTTCAAGGATCACGTCATGTCTTTCGATCCTTGTTGGAGTTAGAGCATCTCCAGCAACTTCCCTCCCCCCCTCCTTTTTTTGTTCATCAATCTCCCAATAAGATCCCCTTTTTTTGGTGGTCATAAAAAAACATCTCATCTCCCCTCAAATGAAAGGGGACTTCATCTCCCCAAATATGATGGACCCCACAGCTAACTGCCACTTCTCCGCTGGACGGTCGCCGGAGGAGGTTCGACACTGGTAGGAGGGGCGGCGCTCCGGCGGAGGTCTGGCCGTATTAGGGCCGTGCATGGGTGGGCGGTGCTCCAGCCGGGCGGCGTTTGTATCGCGGTCGCTGGAGAAGGTCGTAGCCGCCGCCCGCCTCGCGTCGCCGGGGACGCGCCCACCCGCCTTGCACCACCACTCGGCTCGCCCGCGCTCGCGCCACTAGTTTCGCGGCCACCTGCCTCACCGGGCTTGCACCGCTGGCTCGCAGCGGCGTGCTCCACGTCATGTCATCGAGGTCGCTAGATCTAGCCGCTAGGGTCACGAATGTCGATGCATGTCGATGTGGAGCTGATGCTGGAGGAATGGAGCACATAGGCTGGCCATGTGAGATGAGAGAGGAGTGTATTTTCAAGAGATAAAAAATGAGGGGCAAAATAAAAAATAGATGCCAATCTAGCAATGCCAAATCAGTAGGAAGTGGCCACATGGCTGATATGGGCCTACGGTGTACCACTTAACAAGTTCAAGGTGCCAAAAATACATTTTGAAAGTTTATGGACCTATATAACATAGGCGTACAAGTTCAGAGGCTCACGGTGCATTTAACTCTATAATTTACTAAAACATGAGAGAAAAACACATTAAATATTATTCAATAATTTTAAAACATGAAGTAATATACTCTGAAGATTTACTTTGAGTGAATTACCATCTAAATACCCCTTACCCAAAATTGTAGAATGGCTCATGGCCCACACGGACCAACCCCTAGCTATGCCACAACCCCTAGCTATGCCACTGCTCCACTAGCTTGTCTATAGCTTGTGCACACACTTTTGTGGAGTCATTTCTCACTCTATTATTTGGCAGGCGAGAAAATCCCACAATAGAGAGTCAATAATAATTAAAAATCTAATTGAAGAAACTGGTGCGCAGAAATTTTACCAAAATTTATATTTCTACCAACAATATGGAAGAATAAGGCCTGTTGGGTACCTCCCTTTTTCTGCAGCTGCTTTGACTGCTGATCCCGCTTACATAGGTACTGTAAAAGCAGCGGCAAAAAGGCTATTGGAGTTGCATTTAGTAGTAGTGTTCACCTCTGAAATTATTTGTTTTAGTAGTATAGTGTTCACCTCTGCTTGGATCAGGAGGCCGGCTATGTTGGAGGAGTGTTGGTTAACTGCCCTCTGCGACCACGCATAGGCACATAGCCAAGTTTTACAATATTTTCAACTTATTTCCTAGAGAATAAAGAAAGAGAGTGCACTCAAGTAGGATAAAGTCATATGCAAATTCTATTATTACTTTGCCATCCATTTTTGACAAACATATAGTTAGAACGATAACCTCTAACGCTAGCTTTATTGCTAATCGAAAACTATGTTAGAGTCTACATTGGATTGCTACGTTTGCTTTGGGGTTGTAAACATGGGCGCATGGCTCCTTCCCTCCGGTTCTTACCAAGAAATTTCTTCTATCGATCGAATGACGAGCAAATCACGTAGGTAGTCCGTCAAGAGCGGCTGATTAACGTCACTACGTCTAAGCCGTTACGTACTAAACAAAATTAAGGACGGTGTACACGATGCACGTCTTCTGGGCAATCATGTTCAACCATACACGTCTATATATAGCTACTCGCTGCTCTTCTCTTACATGCATTAGAGAGTAAGAGAGGACGCTGAAATAATAATCCTGAAGATGGCAGATAACGTCGACGACATGCCGCTGCCTAACCCAGACCCAAAGAACAAGACTTCATGGCCGGAGCTGGTGGGCTGGCCGGAGAATCCAGCAGCGCAAATGATATTGTACGAAAGGCCGGAGGTTACGGTCATCTTCTACAACCTCGGCCAGATCCCGCCCCCTGGCTTCGAACCCAACCGGGTCACCGCCTTCGTCGACGCCAGCCAACACATCGCAACGATCCCCGTGGTTGGCTAGCATGGCCTAGCTCCGCCTCCACCGCCCGCCTTCACATGTATATCTCTACCCGCCCCGGCCTCAGCTGCTGGCTAGCTCGATATATGTCTAGCTAGCTTCAACAGCTTAAGTATAATAATCGCCTGAGCCGACATACTTAATATCGTCAATGTGTGCTTCATTTTTAATATAAAATGGATGTGCTTTTTAATGGTATTGGTTTCGGACGACTTTATTTTGAATGCTGAAGCATCGATATATATAGCGGTGGAAAGGAGATGTTAGTTCGGTCGTGTTCAATGTGTGTGGCGTACCTCTGAATCCGTATTCGGCACGCGTGCATCGGGACGACCAAGCGACACACACGCAGGCAGACGTCGAGACGTGAGTAGAATTTGTAATCGTCTTCGAGCATGGTTAATAGTAGAGCCAATTACTTGGCTATAAGTCAACTAACAAGAACTTAGCTATACAATAACTAGACTTTTACTTGGCTACAAAGTTTTCTTATTATTATATGTTTCCATTCTCTTTGCTATTCCTCCTCACATTAGGACGTGCTTGATATTTGCGTCGTGGAGGGCCTGGTCAGCGTGCCAAGTCCAGGCCAGCCACAGCCTGGCCAGAGGTGCACAAGACATCTTGTTTGATTTGTTTGTATCACTGGAGCCTGACCCAGGTGTTTTCTTTGTTTGATTTGGAACCCAGAGCCTGGCCTAACCCGGCCCCAACTGCCATCAACTACCACAATGAGACGGTGTTTGATTCTGGCCAAGACAAAATGGGCCAACAGATCACAGATTCAACTGCATTCAACAGCAGAACAAGAGTACAAGCTTGACAGCTTCAGTTCTTTGAATTTATAGCCACACAATACATGGTAGCAGTAACAAATATACATCATTGGCATAAACATGGCCTCAGACCAAAACATGTTTTCATTGTTCACGGTTATGGAGAAGAGATTGGGAAAAAAACAGAGTCAACTAGAGTTCATTGTCATCACCGACCATGTAACATTCACTTACCTAGACATGTTCCAAACAACAAATACCATCAATACCATTAGTCTGCATCATGAACAACAGATATCCTCAGTCATTTGTCAAACAGTTAACCAAAGCGGGATTGAAAATCTTCGATTATGTTTTGGCAAATCAAGGATCCCAAAAATACCGTTTAAGTGAACTGCTTGTATCATCCATGAGAACAAAAGCTGACATCACTGGATAAAAATAACTTAGGCCTCAGCTAACTGCATGAGAGAAGAAACATAGGTAGCTGCATAGCAAGAAAAGAAGCAAAAGACCGAACTTAGCGTCCTGGAGGTCATGATGGGGGTGTTCAGAAACTCAGCATCCTTAGGGTGGTCCTGCAATTAGTGTACATAAGTTAAGGATACAGGCTAGTGAAGAAAGAAGTACAGCATGCTACAACTAGCTATTTGTTTGTACCTTGCAGTCACCTAGATAGTGGTCCTAATCAAGCATTATGGCATTCACATCATCATCTAATAAGGCCCCACTAAGGTCCTTCAACTTGGTAACTTTAAACCACTTTTGTTTCTACTTCCTCAAATGATTGTACACTTGAGTCTGACTAACAACAAGCCCACTGTAGGCAGTAAGAGCCTTAGCTACAACATGAAATATTTATCCTTGTAGGTCTTGTCAGTCCTAGACCCATCAGAAATAATCTGGGTCATCCTCCTTAGGACAAACCCAGAGGTGTTGTTATTCCTCCTCATAGGGCCTTGCTGCCCTCCAGTAGCAACAGGCTCACATCAGCTACATGACCATCAACCAGTTCTACATGCATATCCAGCATCTACCAGTACATGAAACCTACAATTGGACAAATAGTGTGGAAGGACAGAAGTGCAAACACTAGCTACTGCAGTTACGTGCTGGATAGTGAATCCATCATCTCTCTGAATGGCATCAGCCAGGATTAGTGCATCATGGGTGAACTTCAAGTCAAAGCTCACTGCAGCCATAACATTTTGTTTGGGGCTTGATTTCCTACCCCTGAAATCTTGCTGCATGTGTCTAGGGACCCTTGCCAACACATGTGTGCCATCAATGATATCAATGCATTTCTACACAAATTATTCAAAGTGCATAAGGAGAAAGTGAAAAATGTGATGGTACACAATGGGATATTGATGATAAACAAGTACCTTTAAAAATGGGAACCATATGTGGCTACCCATAATCTTAGGGTGTACGACAGTGGAAGGAGGCTTGATCATGTCAGCCCTTAGCTCACCAACAGCATACAAGACTTGGTGGAAGAATCTACTTACTGTCTCAATGGATCTCCTAAAGGATTGATGGACTACCCTAAACCTCTGGTTATGACCAACCACATGCAAAAATATTGCCACCTCTCTTGTCCTTTGTCTATGCCTTTCAGCATGAGTCCTAGGGCCATAAGGAATTATTTCTTGTCCACTAATCCTTCTAAGGCTATTGACCACAAAGCACACCATCACAACAACCATCCCAGCTGCTTGCCTAGCCATCACCGCATGCTATTCTTTTGCATCCATCTACATGCATTTACAAATGTATAATCAGTTTAAGTAGACTCTGGCTGGCCTCTACATGAAAGTGTATGCATTCACAGTGAAAAATGGCATGGCTGCATTTAATGCCTCCCTATGCGCATTAGCTAGTCATCATCGACCATTCAAACCAAATCTGTCATCAATTCATCTCCCAGAACAATAAATTAAGAACAGAGGCAACAACAATCAATGTATGAACAAGTAAATAATGTACAGCAAGGAAATGAGACACAAACCTAGATACCATATGAAAAAGAACAAGTAAACATGGATGAAAAGAACATGTTTAAACATCATTAAGTTGATAGCAGCAAGTAATGCACAGATCCCAGCGCAACAATAAATCATAGACCAAACTCAATGGTGGAAATATATGGATTTCTCCTCGGGTGAGCCGGAGAGGGACGATGCTGCTCAAGGAGGCAGGGGGTGGAGTAGTAGATCTGGACGGTGAAGCACAAGAACCGCCGAATCAAAGAACACCACCACATCAACACAGAGCAGATGATGAAGGAAGAAGACCGCCTCGCCAGAGCCTAGGAACAGAGCAAACCACGCCGCCTAGATGCAGATCCCCACCGGGGGAACGGAGATAGAACCCTGGGAAGACCACCAAGGCGCTCGCAACCAAGCTCACCTCCGCCACCGGTAACTCAACGGGAGTGGATTGGGGAGAGGAGGAGAAGAACTGAGCGAGGGGAGAAGGGGGTTCATTTAGGCCGAGCATGGGAGCACGCGGAAGTTTCTGTCTTCCTGCATGAGCCCGCAACAGCCTCCTCCCATCGCCCCAAATCGCCCGCGTCAACACCGCGAGAGCCAAGCCGTGAGGGCACGAACTCTAGGAGCGTTTGGCCAGAGCCAGGACAGAGTAGGGATTTCGCACGCCACCAGCCAGGCTCCACAACAGGGCCAAGCATATCAAACCATCGAACCTTGCAGCTCCTGGGCCTAGCCGCCTCATTTTGGCCCATATCAAACACGCACTTAGTCTCTATTGGGACCCATTAATGCCTATACATGCGTTCTCTTCTTGGTGTTAGAACAAGAGCCAAGCTCTCTTCAATTTCCTTCACGTCATCAAAAATGCTGACTAGCTTGGCTATAAGCCTATTATTGTACCTGCTCTTCTACAGACAACAAAGATGTAGTGTGGTCAAGAGATTTCATTATTGTATCTGTCCAGTGTCCCCTAGACCTGGAGGATGGCATGGGGTGGTGACGGAAGGCGGTTGCGGCACTGCCAACCACAGTGCTAGAAGACAATTAGAGGACGAGGTTGATCAGTCAAAGATTGCTAAAATTAGTAAGGGCATGGTAGAACAAAGCATGCAAGCAGCGGGTGCGAACGGTGGCATAGATGTTCTCGACCAAAAGGGTGGCTGCGGTAGTGGGTGCATGGGGGTGGGAGAGGGATGATGAGCTATCTCCCCCTTTTTCCTCACTCTCTTTGTCTCCACATCTCACATAATCTTCTTTGTCCTCAATCCTTTCTTCCTTGCCACATCTCCTCCCGCCACAAGATCAGGTGTGGCGTCCTTAGCGGCATGGCGGCGGCCCCAATGGCCCATATGGCATGGGCATGTGTTTTGTTTATTTTCCTTTTGTGGAATGGACATCATCACTGTCAGGTGAGCAGCCCGAAGTGAAACGCTAAGGCTATCACTGTTAATTACTACTAATCGTCAGTTCAAATTGCGGCAATGCAACGAAAACCGTTTGGAACCAACGGTGTGACTGCAGGTTACGTGGTAGTAATACTGAACTGAATTTCTTAATAATTAAGTCGAACGTACAAAAGGATAAGCTAAGATCGTTCAGTATATACGTAGGAATACATGCATCTCTTAACACCGATCCAACACTAAGGATAAGCAAAGACCATGCAATAACTCGATAATTATATTGAGGATATAACATTACCCACAATAATACACATGCATTTCTTATTATACGGTGATAAAATAATCATAAGCGTAACAAGTTGTTCTTGTCGGGAAAACTGCAGACCTGTTGAGCACGAGATGTGATGATGATATATAAAAAGCAAATATGTGTAGGCTGGGAGAGGCCAGGTAGCTAGCCGACAACGGGAGTCTTAACGACGGTGCCCCGATCGTTGTCGAAGACGATGACGACGCGGCTGGGGTCGTAGTCCGTAGGCAGCGGTGTGCTGTCACTGTAGAAGGCAGTCGACACGTCGGGCCTGTCGCTGTTGATCTGGAACGCCGCGTTCAGCGTCACCCACCCTACCACCTCCGGCCACGACGTCTTCTGCTCATCCGCGAGCTGCCGCGCCATCCTCCTCCCCATTTCTACTGGCTTCTTGAATTGAAGAGCTTCTCTTCAGTTCGATCTGTGGATCGATGAGCTTTGCCGCTGTCAACTATAGTGGATTTGTGAATTTTGTGCGCTGCTTGCTCGCAAATACACCTATGAGCTATGTGGCCGATCTCTATCGTATTTATACAGGATTGTAACTATGGACCCATGAGATGAGCATCGTGTGCATCGCCGGCCATTGGTCGCATCGCATCCTTGCATATGCACTCGATCCACCATGCACTTGTTGTCCATTGGTCGCATGCTCATGCATTCCACGTACACATCTTGTTGTTCATTGGTTCCTGCCTTGCTTGTAACGATCGATCGATGTGTTTCCAAGTGCTAGCAGACGAATGAATGCAGTTTTCTGCTGGTAATATATATGTATATATATACTTATTTTGGACCGGCCGGAGCCAGTAACTAGATGACGTATGTATCCTTCTTCCAAATACACATGTACGTATAAACGACTTGCTGCGGAAACTTTTAAGTTGCTCGCTTTAGTTTATTGAATACAATGATGAGTAAGCATGCGACGCAAGCTTGACCAGGTCACAGCAGAGTACGTTTATATATGTCACTTGACTTAGTCAGCACGTACAACTAAAGATGGTAATTGTTTCTATGTATATGTGAAGCGTGCATGTGTGCACATGTTGATATATAGAACCAATAAACATCAAGATCAGTACAATTTATCTTTTCAAAATATTATCAAAATATCAAGTCTAAACTAATAAAATCATGCGGTGTGTCTTTCTTTTCCAGCGATGACAGGGCTATGCCGCGGCCGGCGGCTCTCTTCCCAAATACTGTTACTGATTTGCTGACGCATGATGTTCTAAAAAAAAAACTGAGGCATGATCTGGAGCAGAGACTTGATTATTCCCTTATCGGGTTCGGTCGTGGGTTTGTGTATGCAAAGCAAAAAAAAAGAAAAAACTGATAGGAAGACACTTGACCCAACCTCCACCTGTGTGGTTTCTCATGAAAAACTGAAAACATGGCTCGAGGCAGCCCGTGGCCCCACGGGATGGCCTTTCAGTCAGCTCGTCGGCCTGAAGCCACATGATGTAATACCTTAGGCCCCTTTTTGAAACTCAAATCCTCATAAAAGTCCACAACCTTTTTCAGAGTGCAACATCTTTGGGAAAATTATTTGAATAACCTATTTAGTTATTTATGATGGTTTTCCATCCCTGGGTGGGGCCGCACGGTCAGTGGGCAGCTGAAGCCTGCACCGTACCCCTACCTCAACGACGACGAACTGGGAGATCGGGACTGGAGCTGTAGAGGATAGCCGATGGCTGGAACTAGAAGCATGTGTAGAAATGGCACCTAGTTAGTGCTATTAGGGCAGATTTTGATCCTTGGAATCCCCAAAATTGAATTCATAGTACTAACTATGCTTGTGGAAGAAAAGAAAATGTCATGGAAAAGAAAAGAGTGTACAAGTTCACTTAAATTGGAAAGAAAAGTTCATGAAATCAGTTTTCCGTCTCTCAACCTATGAATAGACTTGTAGCTGAACTTTGAAATGTTGTGAAATCTTAATTTCTTTCTTCCATAACTATGCTTATACTACGAATTCAATTTAGGAATTCCCAGGATCAAAACGGACCCCTTAGAGAGTTTGGTGATTGACAGTAATAACTGTTACCACTAATCTTGTTTGCTAGTATTAAAGGTTTGGGGCTATGGAGGCATGGATATGACCAACGCGCGCTACGGTAGAGATCAAGTGATCAAAACCTCAATAAATGGTCAAGCAACTGCCATGAGTACACTAGAAAACAAACAAAAAGCTTAAGACATCAAGCGGAAAGAAGACTGCAGGAATTGAAGACACAAAGAAACAAAGATTAGAGAACACCAGAGCTCTCAGGGAGTCCCCAGCAGAGCCAGCGATTCCGCTAGCTGAGTTGGCCTCCGAAAGAATAAAAAACAGACACTCTGAGCATCAAACGTGAGTGGGCCTAAACTGCAGAGACCGATGGTTTTGTTGGGAGTTGTGCGAGATAGTCGACGAAGTACTCGCTTGCGAGTTGCATTTTAACCACATCTCACCTCCACGTCGGACATCAGCCGGCGACGTCGCTGGCTGTTGGGGGCGCCCTCAGACAACAACACCAGAGCTTTCTAGTGGGGCACCGGATATATGTCCGGTCAGGGCATCACAACTGAAGCCTGGTTCGATCGATAGAAGAAGTGAATACCCTCACCTTACTTTCCGGTGGATCATCAGAGAGGTGCAGCGGAGGTGGTTACTGTGGGGATGTTGGAGATCCACTGGTGGAGATAACACGTGCACTCACCTAAGCTACACTTGCAGAGGTCACGTACAGAGACACTTGAGTGTAGGGAAGACTCATGGGCTAATATCAGAGTTAGCTGACCACAAAGTTTGGCACTATCGCGGTCATACTTCGTGTGGCATTCCAACGAAGACTAGTTGAAAGCATTTCCGACTTCTCAGTAAAATTGTCATCACTTGAGTTTGCATTCTTTACCTTAATTTACTTTTCCGCATTTCAGATTGCATTCCTTGGTCCTTGGTTTACCTTCCCAATCTAGTTTGCTATGTCAGTTGATAGGACTAACCTAGCGTGCAAAACTTGCAGTATATATGATGGAGTGGAGTGTATATATCATACCTAAACACTTCAGTTGACTCACAGAATAATAAACGCAGTATCATTCCGTGTTTCTTATTTATATCTTTTCCTTGAATACATTTTTTTGATGGAATAACAAAATTACTGAAGCAACAAAAAATAAGGTAAGTAACTGTATAACAATAGGAGTATAGTACCACACTGCTGCATTATATAATGACCAAATAATGCAAACTGCCACAGATGGTGTACGCTACTAGCCTTTTGACCTAGCCAATGACGGGAGTCTTGACGACGGTGCTATGTACGTTGTCGAAGATGATGAAGACGCGGTTGGGGTCGTAGTGTTATAAAATTTTGGTCCATCTCGCGCGTCCACGAACCGATAGCTCTCTTTGGCCCAACGTCCACTGGAGCCCACAACATATCTAGAACAGGCCTTTAGACCTAACTCAATCCAAAAGACTAGCCTGACAGGTGATGACTGCTACGCCTTATATGTTGTGCACTCCTAACGTCAACTTTCGATGTGGGACTCAACCCAACAATCTCTCCCTGTCACACATTAGACTCAGCTCTTCGTATCAGGAAGAGGGAGAACCTGAGTCCACCATGGGATCTAGGCCCAACGTCAGATCACATATTAGTGTGAACCCGTGGCAAGACGTTCACGGACTCCCCCGTAACCATGTGACTCTAAGATTGCTCCAGGATTTACCAATCAAAGGCTCTGATACCACTTGTTGTGAATAACGACGGATAAACAACGAAGAACACAAGATCAAATCACAGCGAGACACAAGATTTAATGAGAAAAACCTCTCCAATGCGAAAGGAAAATTTAACGTAAAAAATCCCTCCAATGCGAAGGGGAAAACCACGGGTACAACACTATGCAGTGGCTTACAAGAGAATGAATAAATCAGTCGCAGTGAAACCCTAACACCGGGTATATGTACTATAACGCTGGGGGCTAGGCCACCGCACGATACCATTTGTTATAAAATTTTGACCTAGCTCGCGCGTCCACGAGCAGATAGCCACTTTGGCCCAACGTATACCAGAGCCCATGTTCAAACACGGTTCCAGTATGTTTTGAATATAGTGTAACAGTGGGACCGAGGTCAACTCTCTGTAAATATAATTAGGAGAAAATTACAAGGTGGGCCCCTGGGTAGGTGGCACTACAGCTACCAGAGCACAACTGTCCTTATTATACAGGGGTCATCACCTTTTATAGTGGCCACACAACCCAAAACTAAAAGTACAAACGTACCCCTGGGGGGGTTTTGGAACCCTAATATTTAACTCTATTACATGTGGACCCTACGAGGGCAATGACATCCTCGCCACCTCTACCAGGGCCCATGGGCCGTGGCCCATTAGCTATCGCTTTGGCAGCCTCCATCCGCTTCACCGCCATCGCTGCGCTTCTGCTATGCCCAACTCGTCGTCTTGGTGGGCCTCCTACATGTGCCTGTGATGCCTCCGCCTCAACCTCCGCCAGCATCAAGGTCCTCGTCGGAGGTCGCCACCTCCGCTCGGCTTGGAAGGACCTCCGCCTGAAGCAAGACATCCCCTTCGGGCCTCCGTACCTCGATGTCCCCATGGTTACCGATGAAGCCTCAGCACACGAAGACAGAAGCCATTTGGTAAATCTGTTAGAAACCTAGTTGGAGGTAAGAACCCTCAGCGGCTCTGGGGTCAGTCCCCAACATTCCCCCCTTGAGGGTTAGGTCTAGCGGAGGCGGGTCTTAACCATCATTATGCTCCGTTGGCCGCGGAGGCCTTTCTTACCTCCCCCTGGCCTGATGACCGTTGGACCAGAGGTTTAAGTTTTTTACCGTTGTGCATTTGTTGGTCTTCGACTGTTGATTTTGAATTAGTTTGATTTAGTCCATTGGATCCATGGATCGACTCGACCGTTGGGCTGAGAAGTCGAGGCGCCGCTTCATCGCCTATATAAGGGGGTGTGGTGAAAGTGACCCGTACCCATCCCGTTTGACTTCCGATTGCCTTTCCACTGTGCACTATTGTATTTGCTAGTGCTTTGTCTTTGCATACTGCTTTGGTGGCACCCAGATGCCCCAGCTACGCACATCGCCACCCATTCTCCAGTCCCTACTCCCGTTTCCAAGGGGTCAAAGTCAGAGGCTTCTTAGGCCTTTTTGAGGAGTGCATGTTGGCTGCTGCGGAGGCCAAAGATCTTGCAGAGTCTCTTTCGGACGTTGAGGCATCCCCAAGCGATCTGATGCCTTTGAAGAGTGTTCTGTCTGATGCGGAGATCACCTACGACTTTGGTCGTAGTTCGATGACATAGGAAATGATCGAGGAGCTGGAGCAGCGCGAGTATATTCCTGTTGGGCATGCTAGGCCTTCGAGTGAGGGGACCGTTCCGTTGCCTGGTAAGGATGAGGCTATGGTTTACAGATATTTCTTTACATGTGGTCTCCGATTTCCACCGCATGCTTTTTTGCGCGGTGCGCTAGAGTGGTTTGATGCTCAGATCCATCACTTGACTCCTCAGGCTTTCCTGAATCTGATGAAGTTTGTTTGGGCTATTGAGTTGTTTGGTGGGGAGTTCGGCATGAACACATTTGTAGAGCATTATGAGTTGCAGAAGTAGCCCAAAATCATCGGAGACAAGCATGCTCAATTTATGGCCTGCACTTTTATGGCTAAAAGGAACCCAGGTAGGAACAAAGAGAAGCTTGCGATCTCTTGGTGCCAGAAGGGAAAATGGGATCCTATTGATTGGATGGATTATTGGTTTTATGTGTGGACCGAGGGTATTACCCAGACAGAGGAGGATGGTAGGAAAGTTACTTAGTACCCCCTGGCCTTCGTGATGATGCGGATGGATCCCCACACCCGTGTGCGGCCACAGGCAACTATCTCCGAGAAGCGGCAGTCTTGTGCAAAGGCTTTTGCTAGTACCTGCCACTATTCTGGTGGCAGGGATCTTATAGAGGAGATTATAGGCCTCTGATTTTTGACCCTTGGCTGGGGGAATGGATAGGAGGAAGTTTGTTCTTTAGAAATTAGACCAGCCTATGTTTGGTGTTGCTGGCAGGATTCTTTGCCCGCACTTTGGTCTTTGTCTGCCTGAGGGTCAAAGTGCTACCAACTTTGTTCATGAGGTGGAGAGGAAGGCTGTGGAGCTATTGGGTGAGGTCTCTTAGCATGAAAACCTTGCTCGGATATCGAGGCTGGCATCATGCCTCATCTCAATCGGGTGTTCAAGGAGCTTGGTGTATATTACATGGAGCGCGCGGTGCCCGATAAGATTAAAAGGAAAACTGAGAAGAAGGATTTGCTTCTCTCTACCACCGCCGCTGCTTCTATGTCGAAGGTGGAGGCAAGAAAAGAAAAGGTGGTGCTATTATGCGTGCCGCGGTCAAGAAGCATCGGTTGACCTCCGCTGAAAGCGTGGAGGTGGAGGATGCATTTGAGGGGTTTTATGGTGAAGAAGTTGTTGTCTGGTCAGAGATCGCTGTATTCACTGCTGATGATGTGCAAGAACAAGCGGAGCATTCTCCATCTCTGGATGTTGATCCGGCCCCTCATTCTCCTTTAGTGGCCGATTTGTCTCAACCCTTGCCTCTGCGTACCACTGATGTGCCTTCGTCTTCTGCCCCCCGTTCTACTGATGTTCCTGAGCCATCCAGGGCTGATGTGAAGATAATGCCTAATGCATACCTGGAGCTGTCGTGCTCTAAAGACACTGAGGCGGGGGATGTGGGGGTATAGACCCCATATACCCTTATGACTAGACTTTGGGCTACTTGGTACAAGACGGCGCAGACCAGAAGACGAAGGCTGGACCATCATCATCATGATCGATGGGATGGACTGCAAGACAGAGACCATGGTCCGCTACCGACCAGGTCGGCGAGTTACACGAGAGTTGAGGACTACTTGGTACGCAAGGCAAGGAGTTCCTATCAGTTAGATCTAGTCGAGTCTTCAAAGGATACGTCTCAATGTAATCGACCATAGGGAAAACCCTAGATATATAACCTTGCCCTCCAACTATATAAGGCAGGCAAGGACCCCCTAGAATGCATCTGTTAACACTTCATCAGTACAGCAGCAGAGACGCACGATGTAGGGTATTATGCTTCCGAGCGGCCTGAACCTGGATAAACCCCGGTTGTCCGTGTGTTCGTCTTGCATCTCAACATCTCGATCTTAGATCTTAGCACGCTCCTCACCCCAATCTACTACCTTGAGGTATCCCGTGGTAGACTGCCGATGAGGTTTCATTGATAGTGGGGCGCTAGGTAGGGGGTGCACGATTCGATCAGCAGACGATCAAGATGGTTTCGTTTCTGGCTTCCAAGGACTTTGAGGTGGGCGTCTCCCTCACCATCGACTCCCTCATGTGGACCACTGGTGCGGCAACATCCCTCACGTTCGTGGGATTAGCACAGCCAATCCCAGCTCCGGCTGTGACACAGTCCGATCGAGCATCGTTTGCCAACCACAAAGGATGGCTACCGGCCTTGCACCGAGGCAGGCCTCCTACTATGGCGTAGCGCAGTCAGCCTCGACACCCACGTCGACCAGATCCAAATCTGGTTTCAGTTCAATCATTGCTCACCGACCGCAGAGGAGGGCCACCGGCCACGCGTCGAGGCAGGCCTCCTATTGTGGCACAGTGCAGTCAGCCTTGACTTCCACATTAACCAGATCCAAATCTAGTTTTGGCTCGAGCATCACTCACCAACCATAAAGGAGGGCCACCGGCCTTGCACCGAGGCAGGCCTCCTACTGTGGCGCAGCGCAGTAAGCCTCGACACCCATGCTGACCAGATCCAAATCTGGATTCGACTTGAGCATCGCTCGTCGACCGCGAAGGAGGGCCACCGGCCACGCACTGAGGCAGGCCTCCTACTGTGGCGCAGTGCAGTCAGCCTCACACCCACACCGACCAGATCCAAATCTGGTTTTGGCTCGAGCACCGCATGCCGACCATAGAGGAGGGCCACCGGCCTTACAACGAGGCAGGCCTCCTACTATGGCGCAGCGCAGTTAGCCTTGACACCCACGACTGGTTACCAGATTCGTTCAACAGACACGACACCAAGCACCCCTAGGACACTAGTCGGCAAAGTTTACCAAGCAGGGTTCTACTGGCCGACAGCCATATCTGACACAGAACACTACATGCGCCGGTGCAAAAATTGTCAGATGTTTGCCAAGTAGATTCATGTCCCTGCGCATGAACTCCAGACCATCCCAGTCGCTTGGCCGTTCTCTTTCTGGGGACTTGACATGATCGGCCCCTTCAAGAAGGCTCCTGGCAGTCACACATGTGTTTTTGTGCTCATAGACAAGTTTTCCAAGTGGATCGAGTACAAATCCGTCAAGAAGGCCTCATCCAAGAAGGCGGTACAGTTCCTTGACAAAGTCATGCACCGGTTTGGCATACCTAATACCATCATCACCAATTTATGCTCTCAATTCACCAGTAGTGAGTTCTTTGACTTTTATGATGATAACAGCATCAAAGTCAATCGCTCACCCTTGAGCAAACGGACAGGTGGAACAAGCTAACGTTATGATCCTCGATGCCTTGCATAAACGGTATACCGAGACGACAAGGAGCTTAAGCCTGGTCAGTGGCTCAAGGAATTACCTGCTGTGGTCTCGGGGCTCCGTACCCAGCCTAGTCTTAACACTAGAGTTTCCCCATACTTCATGGTGTTTGGATCTGAGGTTGTCCTACCAGCTGAGGTAACACTCCTTTCATTGCGTGTCCAGCTTTACAACGAAGAAGCCTCAGATGAAGCTAGGGAAGTTGACATCATTGCCAAAGAAGAAGTAGCCTCGAGTCCTATGCTCAAACGGCTAAGTACCTAGCATCAATGCATCATTACTATAACTGCAAGGTCAAAGGCAGGCTATTCGTGGTCAGCGACATGGTGTTACGACGAATCTAGAAGACAGATGGTCTGCACAAGCTATCATCCAGATGGGAAGGGCCGTTCTGGATCAAGGCTGTCACACGCCCGATGTCCTATCAGTTGGAGAAAATGGAGGGTGTCGAGGAGTCTAACTCCTGGGACATCGACCACCTCATACGCTTCTACCCATAGAATAAGATATGTACTCGAGTCTTTACAATTCAGATATCTAATAAAGTTTCCTTTGTTGTTCTCCTTTCCTATCTCGATTATGTTTTTCTGCACACATTTGTTATACATGCGCCGGAGGCCCCGGTTGTTGGGTTATGAGGGTGCTACGTGTTGGCGGTCCTTATGGATCATTTCTAAACTGCCAATTTAGACTAAAAAGAAGAAAGATAAACATATTATAGCACATATGCCTTTACTACTAACAAGTTCCACTTGTTCCTCTAGTATTCATGTTTCACAGGTTTAAGGTGCAACAAGTGGAAATACACAACATAATGGAGAAAGCACAAAAAGCAAAAGTCAAATTCAGCAAATGCACAAACAAGAAATACAAAGGAGCCCATCTTCAGTACATACCTGGGCCTGATCATAACCACGGGAGAGGTCCAGGCCCAGGGAGGAACCGACCACCTATAGGCGGTTGCTAGATGGCCCCACCAGGGGGCAGCTGGTCCAGGGGGCGGTCGCACCCCCAGTGGGCCCTCCTGGCCCCAGCCTTCTCAGGCGGTGCTCAAGGCGGTTCCCTCAAGGTGGTTTTACCTCCTTCCATATTTGTGGAGGCCGAACCATCGTATTTTAGCTATAAAAGAGAGGGATCTCCTTCATTCTAAACACACACATCATTTTGGAGTCATTCACCTCACACCTCTCACTTGTATCTTTAGAGTAGTATTAGTAGTTTGTGAGCAAGGCAAGAGCTATCAAGGAGAGCTTGTCCCCTTAGAGGAAAAAGGATCATCTGGGTATGAATACAATTCGGTTTTCTTCCATGAACAAGTTCTTATCATACTTATATAATCATGCATATGAACTAGAGTATAGTTATGATCATGTTATGAGCATAATATATGATCTAGTATATAGTTTATGTATTATGTTCTTGATTTGTTCATCATCGTTCTTCATCGTTCATTGAATTAGTATGAATAGAGGAAGAACTAGGGATGAGGTGATGGTTCATCATGCCTTCTTGGTTGCTCTTAACCTAGCTTGTCAATCCGAAGGGTTGGGGTCCGTGGGGGTTAGGAGTTGTTTCCAATTACACGGGCATGGTGCTTGGGTATGGGAGATCGGCGAATATATCGATATCCCACGGGCAGAGGGATAGGTGGGAAGCTGGTGATAGCCCTGTCCATCCCTAGCATTCCCCCACGTTTGGATATTGAGTAGGAGTTCATAAAGTCTCTATCGGCTGGCAAACCAGCTACGAGGATCTCCCTATCATCTCAGACTTAGTCCTGATGCTAGACTTGCTAATTAGATGTTTTACTAATAGTTCTTTGTATAGTTATATGTGACCAATGCTTGCTCTGTTTAGTTATATTCTTTTATTCTTTATTTCTCTTTTATCCTTGAGGTCGACCCAGATGTGTGTCCACTATCTTGAATATCATGTCTTATTCCTGTTTACTCTATGCCTACCATTGCACTTAATAAGTAATCATGTTTACACCACACAGGATGCATATTGCCCTGCTACGAGAAATTATAAATACGACACTCCTGAATACTCATGGGTTGAAATGCTACAATGATAGTTCTGTGCGCATGCAGATTTATTCTAATTTCTTACTGAGCTATCGATGGGCGTACCTAAGTACCGTTACTTAAGGATTGTAATTCTTTTTGCACCCCATGATGTCATGCCACAGTTTGCATATCGTAAGTAATGATGGTTAGGAAGGCCAATCCGACACTTCTAACTGTTATTACCAGATTGCATTACCTAGGCCGGTGCCATTAAGGACCAAGGGTTACCCTTTCTGAAGTAATGATGGTTAGGAATATCATCACACGTTCCTAGTATTATTATTAAGGACGGACATATGAGTCTATCCTTAGTAGTAATGCTAAGAAATGCCAACAAGCATTTCTAGTGTTGTTGCCTGGGAGGGCAAAAACATCTAGCTGGCATAAACATCGATTACATAACAAGCATTGGTAGCCATAGCTTAAGAAGGCTAACTTCATTGTTTTCTTCCTCTTTTTATTGGAGTGAAAACAAGATAGTGTATAGCAGTTTTGCTCTGCCGGACAGCTTCCTCAACAATCCAGAAGCACTCCTAAGGAAGAAAAGGTCTCAAGCCATTTCTTCTTATGCTAATCCGTCAGCAGACGAATCGGTCATCCCCGCACCATTCGCTACTACCGCCATGGTCAAGACACTCCGTGACTACTCCACTCCCGCTGTTGCCAATGTGCCCGTTGGGCCCACTGTTAATGTTGGAGATGGAAACTTCGAGATCCGTACGGGCCTTATCTCGATGGTGCAGGCAAGTCAGTTCTATGGCTTGCCAAGGGAGGACGCAAATGCTCACTTGCAACACTTCCTTGAGCTGTGCGACACCATCGTCATCAAAAACATCACACAGGATAGTATCAGGCTCCGCTTGTTTCCTTTCTCCCTCACAGGGAAAGTGAAACAATGGTTCTATCAAAACAAGGAAGCTGTCAACACGTGGGACAAATGTTCTGCGTTGTTCCTCACCAAGTTCTTCCCCATGAGCAGGACCAGTGCTCTGAGAGGGAAGATTTCAAACTTCCAACAATCTTCTCTAGAGTCCATCCCCGAAGCATGGGAAAGGCTACAGGAATACATCCGGGCCTGTCCTCATCATGGAATGGAAGATTGGCTCGTGCTCCAAAACTTCTACGAAGGCCTTGCGGCCATGTCGAAGGGGCATGTAGATGCCGTAGCTGGAGGTGCATTCCTGTCCCTCACCATTGCGAATGCAACCGCACTCATTGAGAAGATGGTGGCTAATCAGAGTTGGGGAGAAGGGAGAAAACACAAAAAGACACGCATACCGTGAAGGAGATGGATTTGCTGACCGCAAAAGTAAACTTGCTGATGCAGAAGCTGGACGATCGTACCATCAACCCGAGTACCGTCCAGGCCATGGACTCACAAATAACATGTCAATTTTGTGGGAATGTTGGCCATTCGAGGAACAACTGCCCCAAAACCCAACAAGAAGCTTCGTACATCAACAACGGGTATCACCAACCACAGCAAGGCAATAACGGGTGCAACAACCAGCACCGCCCACAAGGTAATAATTTCAATTCAAACCAACCTTCCTTAAGAGACCTCATTGTAGGATAGGCTAAGATCAATGAGAATCTTGCCAAAAGGCTGTCCTTCAATGATAAAATGTTTGAAAATATAAATACAAAGCTTGAAACTCTATCTTCTTCTCTTCAAAATCAAGCAAGTTTTAACAAAATGATAGAAACTCAGATGGCTCCAATACTGCTTCCATCCCTGTCAACAATACAAAAAAATCCTAGGGCAACCCAAGACATCTCCCGAGTTTGTTCATGCAGCTGTAGAGCAATAAAGGAAGAAGAGTCCTGCTAACGGACTATAAACATTGAGCCCTTGCCGAAGGTCATCGGTAGTTATCTAAAAATATATATAATAATGTATATACCTTTGTAATAATTATCTGAAGGGGCCCACACCATTATTCAAGCTTGGGGGAGGCACCCCACCTCAGGTATTGTATCCTATCTTTTTTAAAAAATAATTATATTTTAAATATATATTTCATAAAATTATTTTCTCGCATTAAAAAAAGAGAAGAGAGTCTCCATCTTTCTAGTTTCATAAAAACTCTATTTTTAGTCCAAAATAAATTTTCTCCAAAAATCTTATAAAAATCATTTTCTGAAAGAATAGTTTTTGTTCTTTCTAAATCTTATTTTTTTAAATCATTTTTGAAAATCAAAAAGTCTTAAATAAATTTATGGAAAATCAAAAGCTGGAGCGAAGTTCGAATGGGAGTCATTCGTAACTGGCTACCACATGGGGGTAGCCGTTGAAGGGCGCCGCCAAAAGGCAGGACAGAACCGGCCCCACCAGAGGACCGACCGGTCCTAGGGGTGGCCGCCCCCTGCGCAAAGGCCTAGCAGCCCGGCCTTTTGCCATCGGCTACTAGCCGTTGCAAGGAACGCTCCCCCGCCTGCAATCAGCTCTATAAATACCAGGATCCCGGGGTTGAGTTCCTCACCCCACTCACACTCATATTTCTTCACTCCCTCCATCACTGTCTTGTTCCACCACTCTCCAAATATTTTCCATAAAGCTCAAGTGCAAGAAAATTCTGCAAGAACCTCTTGCATTTCCACCACAAAGCAAGCTCAAGCTCTCATGCTAAGCTCCTCACCATGAGTGGGATCGGGAATGGGGTTTTCGGCATGATCCGATTAGGCCGTCGCTCCACGGGGGATCAAGCCAAGATACCCCCTCACATGAGGAGAACCCACCGCAAGGAGGAGTGGAAGAGGCGCCAAGAGGCCACGCCATCGACAAGACCGATAAAATTTGCATACTCCTTATTCCTCGGCAACATTCCTATAACTTGTGAACACCTATCTTAGGGACCCCAGGTTGTCTAAGTGATTGGAGTATGTGATATAGCCGGATGATTTGAACCTTGCTCTTTTTATGAAGGAGTTGGGATTTATTTTACAAAATCAAAATGCAATAGCATGCTCCTCAATGATAATGAATTTCCTACCAAGGCCATATGACATGTTTCATTTGTGCAAACCTTTAGTCATATACTACTTGTCGGATCATAGAGTTTGGTCAAATTGTTGTGACCTATGTGAGATTATGGTCATGCACCCATGATTGAGATTCACATGCACCCACCAAATAAAGCCAACTCTCACCCTAAGAGTTGCACACAACATGCACCCATCCATCCACCAAAAATATGCTGACTCTTACCCTGAGAGCCGCGCATTCATTTTCCACCATATAATTACTCCTCGCATTCCATCACGACATCTCTCCGTTCAAAATTTTCATTTCCATAAGAAGAGATATGGGATATGTTTAAAAAAAATATGTATGCCAAGGGGCACAAAAAAAGAAGAAGAAAGAAAAAAATTTACATGCCAAGGGGCATGAGAGAAAAAAATCTAAGCAATAATCAACGGGAAAGTCCAAAGCCCCGTTCAAAGAAAAAAAATATGGATATATGATCTTATAGCCCATATCTCTCTAAAAAAAGTTTCATTCCATCCAATAAAAGAGAGAGTCATGATGCATGGAGTGCCAAAAACATGTAGAATTAGGAATCATCTTCCATTACACACACCTGCACATCCCAATCTAGTGTATGACTTGTATCTCCATGTGGTTCGGTTTTTGAATTGACAATATGTGTGATGCAAGTATGCCCACTTCCATACCTACCCAAAACTCCACTCAAAGGCTTTAGAGATAGGTTATGAAAGAAGGCAATTTCAAAATGCCTTGGTGAGGAACCAGACACATTTATGAGCGATTTGAGAGTATCATTTGAGGAGCAAGGCTATCTTTTCTTTTCAAAAATCTTATAAAACCCCAAGTTTCTGAGCTAACTGATGCAAGGGGATTTGAATCCATGTTGTTCCATTATTCAATTACCCAAGACAATGTGGTAGGCAATTTGAAGTTCAAAAGTGCAGGTGAAGCTTGGAATATCTTGTATGCAGATTATATATCAAGGAGATAACCCATCTTAGTCCTTTAAACCTTTACTCAAGGATGAGCAAAGGACTAAGTGTGGAGGTCTTGTTGACAGTCCTGAACTCACTTTTTATACCGCCAATAATAATATAAATCCATTGAACATCATAGAAAAATATTATTTATCTAACAAGTTCCACAAGTTTTGGTGTTTTCCATTGTGTTGCAGGAATATCTAGGTTTTCACAACATAAAAGTACCTCAAATGACAAAATGGACCACACCATTATGGAGAGCTCATCGCGCTTATCCAAATGCATATATTATTCGCCTCATTTGGAGCTCCTAATAAAAAGATATATAAGTATGAGTCCAATTTAGGACTGCACGAGTAGGCTTGAGTAATTTGGCCATAACTCACTCATCCGAACTTCGATTGGCTGAATCACCTGTCAAAATGAAGCTATCGATGAGGCCCACATGCTCCCAAAAGGAGGTGGCCAGATGGGCCCACCAGGGGACCAGCCGCCCCCTAGTGGGGCCTTTCGGGCCTAGTTTTCTTCTGGTGGTTGTAAGGCGGTTTCCCAAGGACGGTCCCACCTACGATCAACACAGATAGAAAGTGGAAATCACCCTTTGGAGGTCGGTTTGGGTTCTTCCATGTGGGGATGATCCTTTTGCATAGAACCCCCTCTTCTCAAGCTATAAAAGGAGGCCTCCTCTCTACACCTAGGCCTGCTATTCAACAACACAAAGAGGTCACAATGTAGAGAGGAAGAGCAAGCTCCATTCCATTAGCCTCTAGCTAAAGTAGTATAGGGAGTGAGAGAGGGAAAAAGCTGGATAAAGAGCAGAGTCGACGCAGTTCTGCCTCCGGGTGGACGAAGTGCCAGGCTTGTCGGCTCTCGCTCCAACTTGTACCTCTACGATCGTCTTGCTACTTAAAGTAAGAAGTTCGTGTTCAACTTTGGTTTGATTCATTAAGCATATTCTTTCATAAAGCAACTTTTTTGTGGGATCATCGTTCGTCCTTTGGATGGATGCTCTAGTAAGAGGACTCCTGATAGAGACGGATGTTCCTGATCGCTGCTAGAGTAGTAGTCGCCTTTGTAGACGTGGTGTCTAGGTTGGGGTCTATCTTCGTATGTTACATGTGCCCACGGGCAGAGGGGTAGGTGCCAGGTGGTGACAGTCCTGTCCATTCGTACCAGCATTCTCCCACGTTCGGTCACGGAATAACGCTAATGCTGATATCGCTTGGCAGACCAAGTGCGTTAGTGGGCCTGAAGCAAGCAAGTAGTGGGAAAGTTACCATCGCTTATATGCATTTGATCTTAGAAGAACCTCTCTATCCAAGCTACTCTTCATCTTATCATTCTAGGAAAACTAGTTTAGAGATCTCTTACACCTCCGTTTCCTGTGGAAATACGATACCCTGAATACTTCCGGGTGAAGACTACAACGGTACTTCCGTGTGCTTATGGACTTTTCTACTAATGCTAAGAAGTGCCAACAGACACATTCCTCACCCTCATGAGGTTGGACGATTAGGGTGGCAGCGGTCACACGAGGCTGGAGGTTTAGGGTGGCAGCACTCACATGAGGCTGGAGGATCAAGGCAACACGAGCATGCACATTCCTCAGATTTAGAAGGCATGCCACCTCCTGTTCACCCACAGCCAGTCACACTAGAGGTCCTCAACACACGCATAGGAGGACTAGAGCTGCAGAACAGACAAATCCAAGGTACGCTTAACGCTCACATTCAGACCGCCACTCAGTGGCACGAGCAGTACCAGCAGCATTTCGTGGACCTTGAAGATGCAAACCGCTGACGGCATGAGACACACATGGCCTATCTTTGCTCCATGGGATAGTTCCCTAGACCTAGGCATTGAGCTAGCTTGGGGGTGGAGACCCCACAGAGGTAACATGTATCTTTAAATTCTTGCACTTTATTTCTTGCATTTTAATTCCGTAATTTTATTTTTACTATGATAAAAAAACTTTCCACTCCCATGTGCTAATACATGTTAGTTTCTCTTCTGTTGAAATGATGAATAGTTGCTCTGTCTATAATTCTTTTGTGCCTAATTTATAACTTAGTATTCCACAAGATTTAAGTTTGTTGGCTAAAAATGTCTCATTCTGAGAACTTGAAATCTTATGGGTTGCAATTGCATGATCCTTTTCTAAGTTGTTGCAAGATATGAGATGGTACAAATAGACTTTGCTATGACTTTGTTCTAAGAGAAGCTTAACATCCGGAGTTTTCTTTTCAAAAAAAATTCAAAAATCAAAAAATTTCTTCAATGATTATGAAACACCTACCAAGGCCATATGACATACTCTACTTTTATGAACTCTTAGTCATATGCTGCTTGCAAAACTTTGAGTTGGGTCAAATACCTATGACCTAGTGAGATTATGGTCATATACCCATGATTGAGATTCATATACACCCACCAAAATATGCCAACTCTTACCCTAAGAGTTGCGTTCCAGTTTCCACCAAATAAAAATGCTGACCCTTGCCCTGAGAGCCGCGCATTTCTCATACAAAATTTTCAGTCCTTGCATTCGCCATCATTACATCTCTCCATCTAGAAGTCTTCATATGTTAATAAAAAGATATGGGCTATGCTAAAAAAATCCAAGAGGCATGAGAAAACAAACGGGAATGAAAATCCAAACACCCGTTCAAAAAAATGAGTGATGATGATTTTATAGCCCATATCTCTCCAAAAGAGTTTGTTTCATCCAATAAAAGAGAGTCATGATGCATGGAGTGCCAAAAAAATAAGTAGAGATAGGTATCCACCATACTCATTTTCCACACACTTGCACATCTCAATCAAGGTGTATGACTTGTATATCCTTGTGGTCCGGTCGTTGACTCAGCAACACAATTGATGTAAGTATGCCCACCTTCATACTTGCCTAGAACTCCACTCTCAGCCTTAGTGGTAGGACATAAAGGCAGCACTACAATGCCTTTGGTGAGGTAATCATACACATTGAGCGATTGAGAGAATCAGTTGAGGAACTTGTTTATTTTGCAAAATTCATAAAACCTCGGATAGAGGGTCTATCAAAGAATGAATGATTGGTGGGTCTGTTATAAACGTTCTGTCTTGCCACCCAAGAACTTGGAGAAGCTACAAGCCCCATGAGAAATCAAGGTAAGGAGTGGATAGAATGCCAACTTATTTAAATTGTGAATGAATACTTTGTTATAGGCATGACACTTATGAATTATATCAGCATTGTAGCAACTCCTGATCAACAACCATACTTAGCTATTTGCTCGGGACGAGCAAAGGTTAAGCTTGGGGGTCTTGTTGGCGGTCCTTATGGATCATTTCTAAACTGCTAATTTAGACTAAAAAGAAGAAAGACAAACATATTCTAGCACATATGCCTTTACTACTAACAAGTTTCACTTGTACCTCTGGTATTCATGTTTCACAGGTTTAAGGTGCAACAAGTGGAAATATGCAACATAATGGAGAAAGCGCAAAAAGCAATAGTCGAATTCAGCAAATGCACAAACAAGAAATACAAAGGAGCCCACCTTCGGTACATACCTAGGCTTGATCGTAACCATGGGAGAGGTCCAGGCCCAGGGAGGAACCGACCACCTGATGGCGGTGGCCAGATGGCCCCACCAAGGGGGCGGCTGGTCCTGGGGGCGGCCGCACCCCCAGTGGGCCCTCCCGGCCACAGCCTTCTTAGGCGGTGCTCAAGGCGGTTCCCTCAAGGCGGTTTCACCTATGGGAAATTATAAATACAACACCCCTGAATACTCATGGGTTGAAATGCTACAATGATAGTTCTGTGCGCTTGCAGATTTATTCTAATTTCTTACTGAGCTATCGATTGGCGTACCTAAATACCGTTACTTAAGGATTGTAATTCTTGTTGCACCCCATGGCGCCGTGCCACAGTTTTCCATATCATAAGTAATGATGGTTAGGAAGGCCAATCTGGCACTTCTAACTTTTATTACTAAACTGTATTACCTAGGCCGGCGCCATTAAGGGCCAAGGGTTACCCTTTCTGAAGTAATGGTGGTTAGGAATGTCATCACATGTTTTTAGTATTATTATTAAAGATGGACTTATGAGTATATCATTAGTAGTAATGCGAAGAAACGCCAACACTACGCCAGCCAGAAAACAAAAACTTTTCTTCCTCATAAACCGAGATCTACTGCTAGATATAGGTCACGGGATTACCACTAGCTGCACAGGTGCAGGGCAAGACTTGATGTAGTCGAACACATTGCAGCAGTGCTGTGCAGTTGCATGGTCGTTCGTCAAGTACACCATTCGCTTGTGGATCGTCCAAACACGTTCCTGACCAGTCCAACTAGTCACCGACCAGTTGCCGACCACCGTAACCGACCAGGTCCATCCTTGTGCTGTAGATGCAGCACCTCCGAGGTATCACACACGTCTGGGAAGAAGCAATGCACAACTGGACTGCTAGGTCCACGAGGAGCAAAGGCGTGAGCGTGGGGTGGGCGACGGCGGCTGAATAGATCAATCTCGATTCAATGGATCTCTTTTCCTTGCCCCTACCCCTTGCTTATATAGGCGTCCCTATGTGACCCCGACCTGGAGGCCCATCAGGAACCCTAAGCCTTGTCTAATCTGGGTCCAACCCGAATTAGGCTTCCAACCCTTAAGCATGCGACACTATGGGTTCACGCACACATAGACATGGACCGAGTGCTCCTACTCTCCCAATAGTTGACAGCAGCCTCTAGCAAGACGTGACAACTCCTATGCATATGCAAAGATCATATCAGACGAACCACTATGACCACATACATGTTATTCCCTTTGCCACTGATATATGGTTCAACTCATGGGTTAACACTTAACCCAAGCACAGCCATGCATTTATTGATCCAATCCCTTGAGTGATCCAGTGATATCTCTCTCACGCAGGGAGGGGCAAATTCTATCTTGACTGTCTATGTCTCACAGCATGCTTCCTGACCACCTGAAGACTATCTTTATAACTACCTAGTTACGAAGCAGCGTTTCATAATCCCTAAGTAGGTCGTTTCACATCTTGAGTACATACCACAATCTTAGGTCTAAGGACATAACGTACATGATGTGAATATAGACAATCTCATGTCAGGTCGGTCTAGCCTACATATCTCACATGTGCCCACATTATTAGTTCAACATCTCCATGTCCATGACTTGTGAAACATAGCCATCAACTAATACATGTGCTGGTCTAATATTCAAGTGTGTTCTCACAAGAACACCGATCAGGGATAACTTTAGAATAACCATTCAAGTAATTGAGTTGCACAAACAATTCACATAATTGCCAATCAATACAAGTTGTCTATAATAGATATTCAATGAACACTTAATGCATGTCATAGATACAATTGGAATATCATCATCTCTATGATTACCTCTAGGGCATATTCCCAACACCGGGCCGAGGGGGATTGAGGAGGAGGTTGCTGAGGACTGTGTTTTAAGCCCAGGTAAACCTTTTTCTCATAGCATGACTTATCTTGATCTTTTGGCGTTGAAGGCCGCTGCCAGGAAAGCTACGCAAGCGGAGGTAGCTTTGCTTGGGGAGCATGGGAGTAACCATTGTTAGTTTTTTAGGCTGATGCTATTTGTTTGAAATCCATACTTTTTTTCTTTGCTCTTGGTAGCTCGTTTTGCTGCAAGAACTCCGCAGCCAACGCCTTCAGCTTCTGGAGGCCCTACTTTCAGAGGTGTCGCTACCTCTACGGTCCCTATGACCACTCAACCTCCACTGGGCACTGCTGCATCTGGCTCTATTCCGCTTCTCGTTGGTGCAGACCCGGATACTCAGGTCCTTCTCGGCTAGGCTAACAGTCTTGGCCATTTAACAGATGTGATGGGAGGTGCGTCTTTGTTTTTTATGTTATTTTCTATTGTTTTGATTTTAATTGCTATTTTGGCTTATATTTGTTTTCTTGATCTTTTAGGGGACATGCATCATCGTCTCGAGAAGCTGCCTTATGATGTTCTGGTTCATGCTCAAGATGATCATCATGTGATTGTAAGTTTATATTTTATGTCCTGATGGCTCCATTTAAGGTTACTCTGTTTGATGACATGCTATTTTCATCATATAGAGTCATGCTATGTCGATAGCTGTTGAATCCTGTAGTGCTGTGGAGAGATAATGCCATATTGGCCCTCAAAGCGGAGGTGGAGTCACAGAACCGTGAGAAAGAAGAGATGACTAAAAAGGCCTCCGAGCTCGAGAAGCAACTAGAGGACCTTGAGATTAAGGCTGTCGGTTTACAAGAGTCCGCTGATACCGCGCAGAAGTCGGAGGCCCTTGCCAATGAAAAATTGAACCAGGCCATTGGGGTTTCTGAATGCCTTCGCGAGGAAATAGATGTTGAGCAGAAGTCGTCGGAGGCGTTCAGGCTGAAGGCTGAGAACCTTGAAAAGGAGCTCAATTCTTTGTGGATGGTTGGGCTAGATGTGGTGAGGCTTACGTCTCTACTCTTCGTGCTTTTGGTAGCACTGTACCTCCGCTGGCCCCTGAGAGGCCAACATCTGGGATTTTTTTTGGATTAAGTCCCATCTCAGCAAGCTACCCGAATTCCTGAACGTGGTCTCTGACTTTATCGCCAAGACTTTGGCCACCTACTTTGCAAATATTTTGTCTCAGGTGGCATCAAGGGTCTAGGAAACTATGAGTTTAAGGAGTTATCTTCTCCCGATGAACTTGGTAGGACAGACCGGTTTGTTAAGACCACCATGAGGAATTTTATGATCAATTTTTGGGCCAAGTTTGGGCGTTCTGAGACTGTGGCCATGGCGGAGACAACCTATGAAGTGGTACTTCCTATTTTATTTTTCCTTATTTTTGCAAAATGTGCGACGGGGCTGGGCATTTGATTTGTGTCCTTTTGTTAAAGGAGCTTAAGTATGGTCGTCATGGAGCTCGAACTCATACGACTTCTAGTCCCATCTCTTCTCTGTCCAAGGACTCCGTAGGTGGTGGTACCTCTGCGTCACAGCCAAAAGCTGCTAGGCTGATGCTGGGACATCGGGAGTTCGATCGCAGACACAGCCGGAGGCCCGGGACGTGACTATTGAAGAGGAGGTTAAGGACTAAGATTTCTATCTTAGAGTAGATCAATCTTTTGCAGACTCATGCCAGTGGGCATGTGTAAAAATACATTTGGGTACTTTTGGCAATGTAAATTATTAATGGTCACATCATCCTGTGTAGGTCTGTAGTTTGGGGCCTGTGCAGGAGGTCGATCCTGTTACTTTGATGCGTGACGGTATTTAAGTTAGTGGTGAACTATGGGATTATTGGAAGACGGCATTTCCTTCGTGTTCTGTGAATGACATGTTTGATTTTGTTGTTTACGAATTGAACAATAAGCGGTCTAGTTTTACTAGATCTCTTGCATGGCGTGGGCCAACTGAGCCTTTGTAAAATTTTTGACCTTCACGGAGGTGCGTCGTGTGATTTGCTTCTTGTTTATGTTTTTCGTTAGTTTGACTTCTGCTTTTTGGTGGAGGATATTATGTTTCTATTGGAGGCCGAGGTTTCAAATGCTGCTTTGGCCTCTGCTTATGTTTCTTTTCCTCCTCAGAGGTTGTAATGGTTTGATGTGTATCTTTATTATTGAAGACTTGGTGCTGCTATTACATGTTTAGTATACTACTGTTATTTATCTTTGGTGACTATGGAGGTCAGTGCTACTGCTGTGACATTCACCTTACTGCATTTGGACTTATAGCCTCTGGCTTGGCCTTCGTGCCTTCGCTGCATATGACGCTTGGACCATGACAATGGATCGTGGTCAATTTTGGCGGGGATAGGGGACGTTATGAGTTCTTACACGGTATCCCCCTTGCCTCCATCTTGTCGATGATCCTGATTGGCTTGCTCTGCATGTGGGCTTTGAGGAAGTGGTGCTAGAGATCCTAGTGACCTTTGATTTCCTTTCTAAGCTAGCTTCTTTACGAATTCTTATGGGGTGCCTTCGGGTATTATGCCAGGTGCAAGGTTACATCGGCTTCCAGCGGTCACCATAAAGCCTTGTCTGCGTGTTGCTTTGTGGTTTGGGTAGTGGGTTTGCTGAATGCGAGGGGGTGGGGAAACAGACCTCCTTTTATATTGTTGTGTCTAGGGTTAATTATTAGATTTTCAGTATCTTCGTCGTTAATTCCTTCTGATCCTGTACTTTGATGGTTGTAAATGTGTACTAATGTTGTAAATGACCTGTTTAATTCTAGGTGGCTGTCGTCGCTTCAATGCTACTGTGCGGCTCCCTATAAAAGATCTTTTGGCTTCTCCTATTGCCAGGATAGTCTTGTGACCAGCACTATTGTGATGGCTAATGAAGAAGGACAAATCTAAGGGTACTGTGTAAGGACTCATAACGACAGAGCTATGTTAGTGAATCTGTTGCTGGTTGTTGGGGTACTAGATGTCTCTGTTTATCAACAATACACCACCTGGTTTCATTTTGTACTCTCAGAGGTGGCAGCCTGCTGTAGAGTCACTCCCTGTGACTACAGAGCGGATGTGCTACATAGTTATCGCTTGCCGATGGAAGGTGTATGGCATTGTATAATCAGAACGTGTCAAAGTGTATCGAGTGTTGCTGTGGATTAGAGGTCTACCAGCTCTCTCTTGTTTTTAGCAACTCTTGCACTTGATTCTTTCTGCGTGGTTCTTGGACGCACAGCGTGGTGTGCAGCCAGATGGTGGTGGGCTATATATCTTGTGAATACCCTGAGTTATGTTGCACCAGCACCTGCTCTTCTCGAGGGACAAAATCATTTATCTCCACGAAGGGCTCTGCTTGGTGTGCTCTTTGCTCTTTTGCAGGCTGGGGTATAGGTGATTCTTGTGGAGGTTGATTACCTAGGGGTCATAATTTATCGGGCTAGAGTGGCCCCCTAATCTAAATTGTAAGCACTACGTGCTTATCCTGTGTAGTCTTGTTGCAACAGGTATGTTGTAATTAGCAATATTGATGAATAAAGATTTAATATTTTATGATCATGATAGTTTTTGTCTCCGCTTGACACTGTGGGATGTGGTCACAGCTTTTACTATAGCCCTGATTGTTTCTTGAATCAAATGTTTTGCTTTGCTTACCTCCTCATATGTCTTGAGTTTCTGCGGAGGTTTAATTATTACATAAATTGACCGTTATCTCCGCTTTGGTCATGCTCTGGTGCGGAGGTGCAATCTTTTGCTCGTATTCGAGCTATCGGAGCCTACGTTAACTTGCAGGTCTTGTTCAGATTTATTTGCAACTATTGGTTGCAAGCCTGCCTTGTATCCTGATATGAAAGGTCTTTTTTCAAGGGCTTTTGGCATGTTTCGGAGGTTGCCTTACGCCTAATCCTTGTGGTTTCGACCATAGGCTTGAAGTGACCTCGTGTTTTGTGAAGTGTTGTCGAATATTGCAGCCGCATTGCAGGCTGGTTTTGACTATTTTGATGTCCTTTTGTGGGGTTCTTCTTTATAGATTCAGAGGTTGATTACAAACAATCTTGCCTCACTAAAAACCTCACCTCCGATTTGGAGCCCCTGTGTGAGGAAAAGAGTGCAAGTCAAATTTTTTGTAGAAATGTAAATTGTAGAAAATTAAAAAACTATGAACCTCTGCTTATATTTCTGTGGTTGCCCTTACATGCTATGTATAGTATTTTCTTAGGTTGTCGATGTTCCAGGAGTGAGTCCTCGTTCTTCCTTCTTGGTCTTGGAGATAGAATGACCCCTTCTTTCCTACCTACTTGGCTATGAATGGTCCTTCCCATTTTGGCTGCAACTTTCCAATGTTCTGTGCATTTGGCTTCCACCTCATTACCCAATCTCCATTTGTGATGCTCTTTGTGACAACCTTTGCATCTCTCTATTCTTTGGTTTTTCCTTGGTACTTCTCGATGTTGTCCATAGCTTCGAGTTATGCCTCAGTCATTTTCTTGCTGTATTCTTCATCTTTTGTGAGTGTTTCCTTGATCACACGCAGACTTTGGTGTTTAATTTCCTCTGGCATCATTGCTTCTTCTCCATAGAGTAGCTCGAATGGGGTGAACCCAGTCTCCCTTGATACATTTGTGTTGTGAGACCAAATTACCTTAGTTAGCTCATCGACCCAATTGTGAAGTATTCAACTGCTACCACTACGTACTTGCTTCCGCCTTGTGCTGGTGGTAGGGGGCCAACGAGATCCATTCCCCATCTTTGCATTGGCCAGACCAGAGGTATGGGTTGAGTTGCCTCCCCTAGGGCAGATTGGTGAGGTGTAAAGATTTGGCATGCCTTACATGCTGTGACTATATGCAATGCATCCTTAATGTGAGTAGTCCAGTAGAACCCCTGCCAGATTGCTTTAGCTGACAGCGCTCTTGGCCCGATAGGTGACCCGCATGTCCCTGAATGTATGTTTTGTAGAAGGTCTCTACCTTCGGTTTTGGTAATGCATTTGAGCAGAGGCTGGACTATCCCTTTTTTGTATAGTGTCCCATCTATTATTGTGTAGTTTCTTGCTCATGCAGCTAACCTTGCTGCACTGGTCTCATCTAATGTGACATGGACTCCGTTGATCTGATCAATTATTGCTTTTCTCTAGTCCTCTGTGCAGACTAGAAGCACCTCCATGAAGGCTTTTACTTACCTTCGCGGTTGGCGGATGGGCTAATTCTTGATAGAATGTACCCTCAGGTACCTCCGCCTGATTGGCCGCTACCTTTGCTAACTCATCTGCTTCTGTGTTATCCCCCCTTGGGATATGTTTTAGTGTGAATCCTTTGAACCTCTTTTCTAGGCCTCTGATCACCTCTAGATATCTGGTCAGCTCTTGGTTTCTTGCAAAGTACTCTTTTTCTATTTGTCCTGTGACTACTTGTGAATATGTTTTGATGATTATGTGTTTCACACCCAATGCTTTGGATTTGTTGAGCCCGAGAATCACACCTTCATATTCTGCCACATTGTTTGTGGCCTTGAAATATAGTCTGGCTGCATATTTTGTTTTTGCTCCTAACGGGGATATCAACACTGCGGAGGCACCTGTTCCCTAGAGGCCCCATGCCCCATTTGTGTACAATGTCCATATTGAAGCCTCTGCTTTCTCCTCTGTGTGGGGCGGAGATGTCCATTCTGCGAAAAAATCTGCTAGCGCCTATGACTTGATAGCTGTTCTCACAACAAACTTGATGCCAAACTGGGAGATCTCAGTTGCCCACTTGCTAATTCTTCCTGAGGCCTCTTTGTTACCCAGGATGTCTGCTAACGGCTGAGCTATCGGTACCAAGATCTCATGATTCTGGAAGTAGTGTTTGAGTTTTCTTGATGCTGTAACCACTGCATAAGCTATTTTCTTGATTTATGAGTAGTTCAATTTTTCTCCTTACAACGCTTATGATACATAGTACACTGGTTGTTGCACATGCTTGTCATTGATTTCTTTTTCCTGGACTAGTACTGTGCTAATTGCGCTTGAGGATGCTGCAATGTATAGTAATAGTACTGCATCTGTGTTAGGTGCTACGACCATTAGGTCCTTTGTCATTTAATTTTTGAGTTGTTAGATTGCCTCTTGTTGCTCCCTGCCAAATTCAAATCTGTCTGAGGCCTTGAGTGTTTTGAAGAATGGAAGACTTCATTCTGCTGACTTCGAGATGAATCAGTTAAGTGCTACTATTTTGCCTGTCAGTCTTTGGACTTCCTTTTTGGTGGTCAGTTTTGACATTGCTAGCACTGCCCTTGTCTTGTCTGGATTTGCTCTCAGCCCCTCCAAGCCCATGATATACTCGAGCATCTTTCCTTTGCTCACTCCGAAGATACACTTCTCTGGGTTCAATTTCAACCCTGCTTCCCTGAAATTAGCGAATGTCTCTTTCAGATCCTCCAGGTGATCTCCGGTCTCTTTGCTTACAATTGCTAAGTCATCAACATAGGCTATGATGTTTCTTTGTAACTGGGACTCTAGGATTATCTGAATCATTCTTGAGAATGTTGATCCCACATTTTTTAGGCCTTTTGGCATTCGGACAAAGCAATATGTGCCAAAAGGTGTTGTGAAACTTGTCTTCTCCTCATCTTCTTTTCTTAACAATATCTAGTGGTATCCTGGGAAATAGTCTAGTAATGAGAAGCGCTTGCATCCTGCTGCTTTGTCGAATGATGAGTCGATTCTTGGTAGGGGAAAGGGTCTTTTTTACAGGCCTTGTTTAGGTCCGTAAAGTCTATAGACATCCTCATTTTGTTGCTTTTCTTTGGCACCAGGATGACATTTGCTAGCCATTCTGAATACTTAACTTCCCTGATGACCTTGGCATCCATTAACCTTTAGACCTCCGCTTTGGCGGCGAGGGTCCGTTCTACTAACATTTTTCTTTGCTTTTCTTCTTGGGCTTGACATTTGGGTTTAAGTCGAGTATGTGCTTGATTACATCTCTGCTGATGCCCTGCAAATCTGATGTTGACCAAGCAAATATGTCTTTGTTTTTTGCTAATAGCTCTAATAGGTCTCTTCACTCTACCTCCGATAGATTTGCTCCTGTAGTCACTTTTCTGTTTGGGACGGCTTCCTCTAATGGAACTATCAGTGTGTCTTCCTGGTCTCCCATGTCTGTCTTTCCCCTTAGCGTATCTGGAGGTTCTTCAGTGGCCACAGTGTTTATGTTCTTGTGTTCTTTGTAAATTGCCTTTTCAATATTCCTTGCTTCTTTCTAACTGTCGCGTACTGTTATCATCCTGTGCAGCGCTGGGATCTTCATGCAAAGGTAGCCCATGTGTATTGCCACGTTGAATTTGTTTGCAAATCCTCTTCCCAAAATTGCGTTGTATGGGTAGTAGATATCTACTACATCAAAGGCGATGTACTGTGTCCTAGCACAGTCTCCGTCTTTAAATGACACTGGTAATGAAATATTTCCTATTGTGTCAATTTTTCTGCCGCCAAAGCCAATCAGAGGTGTATCTGGTGGCTGTAACTGGCTTCTGCTAAGCTTCATTTGATCGAATACATTGGCAAAAATGATGTCTGCTGAACTCCCAGAGTCTACGAGTATTCTGTTTATCTCCCACGCTGCTATGTTCGCCTTGATCACCATAGCATCCGCGTGTGGATAGCTTTCGACCTGGAGGTCCTATTCTGTGAACTCGATTGGTACTTTGGACCATTCTATTGACCTGAATGCACCCTAAACTGCTATGTTGTTTACCAAACAGAGGTGGTCTTGGGTTGTATTTCTGATGCAACTGGTGTCCATACATGTGATTTACTTCTCTGGTGCTTTTTTATAGAGGTTGTTGTTGTGGCTGCTTGTGTTTCATTCTTTCTAATGTTTCAAGGGCCTCCAGGCAGTCCTGTTTAGCATGTCCTTTGTCCTCCCCGTGGAAGAGACAGTATGGATTCTTTGGCTTTTGGTTCTTGTTCCAATTCTTGGGCCTGCCATTTTTGTTGTAACTCTGCGCATTATGATTTTTCTGCTCTTGGTTGCATTCCTGTTTCTTGTCAGTGTTCTACGGAGGTTGGCTGTTCTGCACATTGAAAACCTGTATCTGCTGGTTCTAATAATTTTGCCTTTGCTAGGGTCTATTTTCCTTTCTGTTACTGCTGCCTAAGAACTGCCTACTTTGATTGTTTGCTTCTTCTATTCTTTTGCGGAGGTCATTGTGTGACGTACAATACTTCTCGAACTCTTCATGTAGTTGAGTCATTGTAGTTGTTTTCTTCCTTGCCATATGACAGGTGAATGGCCCGATTCGGAGCCCTTTGATTGCCGCTTCTATTGCTACCTCGTCTGGGACGTCGGGTGCCTTGGCACGGAGGTGTTTGGCGTCTCTGAGGGGTTCGCCTTTGAGATGTTTGTTGCTGAACAAGTTCGATGATGTTAATGACTCGCTCGTATATCCCTTAAAATTTGCTAGGATCTGGTCATGCAGATTCTCCCAGGAATGTACTGTGCTTGGCCTTAACATTGAGTACCGGGCCAGGGCATCTCCCTCTGCTGCTATTACGAATGACTTTGACATTACGTGGTCATTGCCTCCTGTGTAGGCTACTGCTACCTCGAAACTCACTATGAACTACCTTGGATCTGTCATGCCATTGAATCTTGGCAAGGACACAGGCTTGTAAGTCTGAGGCCATGGAGCACTTTGCAAGCCTTCAGACAAAGGTGATCTCAGATCAAAGATTCTTGATGACGTGGGTTGTGGTAGCATTACGCTGTGTAATGGTTGTGCGTCTATAGCAGGATGTGGGCTGGATCTTGGTGGTTGAATGGTGTTTGTGAGGTTGCTTGCCAGAGGTTGCATACTTTGGATCTTCGCCTATAAGATGGCCATCTGTTGCCTGATCTCCTCCGCTTGACACGATGATTGTATTATTCTTGAGTGGCAGCTTGCTCTGCCCTTAGTCTGTTCCTTTCGGCCTCCATGCGTTGCATTTCGGCTCTTAGCCTGGTTAGCTCATCTTCTTGGTTTTGAACTGGCTGATGTGGTTCTAGGGGATCCCCCTTGCTCATTAGTGTTGTTCTCATTGCCACCTTCATCTTCCCATCTGGAGGCGTAGGTGCTTCGAGCGTTTCTTCTTGGCCTTCCTCGAGAGGAGGGTTTTGGTACCTCCGCCTCAGCAGCAGTACGCTCCCTCGTGGAGGTTCTTGTTCTTGGTGGCATCTGCAGGTGTTATCCACGGCCAGACACAAAGGGTGGGCGCTAACTATTGGAACACGGTTCCAGCAGGTTTTAAATACAGTGTAACAGTGGGTCCGAGGTCAACTCTCTGTAAATATAATTAGGGCAAAATTATAAGGTGGGCCCTTGGATAGGTGGCACTGCAGCTACCAGAGGACAACTGCCCTTATTACACAGGGGGTCATCACCTTTGATAGTGGCCACACAACCCAAAACTAAAAGTACAAACGTACCTCAGGGGGAGTTTTTGAACCCTAGTATTTAACTCTATTACACGTGGACCATGCGAGGGCAATGACGTCCTCGCGGCCTCTGCCAGGGCCCATGGGCCGCGGCCGATTAGCTATCGCTTTGGCAGCCTCCATCCACTTCACCGCCATCGCTGCCCTTCTGTTAGGCCCAACACGTCGTCTTGGTGGGCCTCTTACATGTGCCTGTGATGCCTCCGCCTCGACCTCCGCCAGAGTCAAGGTCCTCGTTGGAGGTCGCCACCTCCGCTCGGCTTGGGAGGACCTCAGCCTGAAGCGAGGCACCCCCGCCGGGCCTCCGCACCTCGATGTCCCTATGGTCGCCGGCGAAGCTTCAGCAGCGGAGGTCACACCTCCGGGACTCCGGTGCTTTACTGTACCCTGCACACGAAGACAGAAGCCATTTGGTAAATCGGTTAGAAACCTAGTCGGAGGTAAGAACCCTCAGCGACTCTGGGTTCTGTCCCCAATAGCCCACAACATATCTAGAACAAGCCTTTAGGCCTAATTCAACCTAAAAGACTAGCCTGATAGGTGAGGACTGCCAAGCCGTGTATGTTGTGTACTCCCAACATTAACTTTCGATGTGGAACTAAACCCAACACGTAGCCCGGCTGCAGCGGGGTGGTCTCACTGTAGAAGGGAGTCGACACGCCGGGCTTGTCGCTGGTGATTTTATCACACGCGTTCAGCACCTCCCACCCGACCACCTCGGGCCACGACGTCTTCATGTCGCTGTCGTCTTGTCTTTGCTAGCGGCCGCCGAGGATAGGACTCTGCCCATTCTTGATTTCAGCTGCTGCACTCTTGTCTTTGCTAGCGTCTCTTCGCTCGAACAAGCTCTGTGGAATTAACACAACGGACTTGCATCGTATTTATAGTCGCTGCTGGATATATACGTGTACAAGTGCAGGCATGTGTGATGTATCGATCAAAGCTTTCATCGTATTGGCCGCCACACTTTTGTTGGTTTTACAGCTCTAAGCAGCTAGCTTAATTGCGATTAATTTAGGTATATGCTTTATGATCTTGTTGACATGACGACGACGATCGTACCCAAGTGCAATGCCATCGAATATCCCTTGGTGCTCGTTGACAACTTCCACACATCCATCGTTGATGCCACCTTCTATGCTTCGAGTCCAAGTGGAGGTGTTTCCTGTCAATCTCTCTCCTCTTCTCACTCTCATTTCCCTCCTGGTCCCTCTTTCACTCTTTCAAATCTAGTAATGGTGTTTTACATTGTTCAATTAATGTCTCGGAGCTCTCAATCTCGGAGGAGGGAGGACCTGCTCGTGGTACGTGTGCTGCATTATGGAATAGAAACAGCAGGACGTACGACGAGGAGGAACAGGGGTGGCTGTTTTTATTTCTTTTTTTATTTGATTAATAGAAGCGGGGATTTGGCCCGCCGGCCCATCTCTGTTGTTTTGGATTAACGACTCCTTGACTGAGATGCGCTGCTCACGTGCCTTAGCTTATATGTTTTGCTCATCTCTGAAGTTGATTGTTATATTAGTGGAGGATAGGCTATGCCATTCTCTAGCACTACTATACTTACAATAGTCTGAAGTTTGCTAATTAAAGTATGGTTGCATGAGAGCAACTCTCGTCAATAACTTTGTCTCCTTATTTGTTTCTGTAATTTTGAGTTGTCATAAGTGCATGTGCATAGAGGACGTCGCCGAGAGCCCTTCGTTGTCGGTGTAATTCTCATTAGTTTTTGTGACAACATTGTTGATTCTAGCTCCCATTATCTAGGTAGAAATTACTAGAAGGTTCAGCAGCCGAATATTCAGCGCTGTTAAGAGATACAAACACACACACAACGTACTCCCATTATTTTTTAATCCATCATTTGAAAGTGCAGCATCACCCAATGCCACAACAAGGTTATTGTATATATCACTTTCTCAAATTTATCACCAATGTGGGATCTACACGACAAGCTAAATACATCATGCATGACCCTCTGGTTTTGAATTATTGACACTTCGGTCTTGCAGCTTCTATTAAAATCTACCATTTCAAGTATTAGATTGAATTATATGTTACAAAGTAGTTTTCACGGTGAGTATGTATATGTGATTTTTCTTATTTATTTCTGATGATCTGAATTTGAAAAGTTCTACAATTATGTCTAGAGTCGTCCTAAAGCAAACTATATATATTAATCTGGAACTGAACGAGTGATATATATATGGCATAGTAGTATGGCATCAAAAGCCGGTGTACATTGCACAACTGGAGGACGGCGAAAGCGATGCTCCTGTTCATTGCCTAAGTTCCTTGCTTCTCAATCCTATAAATAGGACAGGCCAGGTAGTCAGTCTCATCATCATCGATGCTTTCTTATACTAACAATTCTCCGTTTTATTCTTCAGTAAGGATACGTACGTTAATCTCGATCTCCGTGTGTTGTTCTTCATTATCATATTGTTGTTGTTATGTATGTTAAGCTGTACAAGTTGTTTTCCAGTATACTCGCAAGAATGGCCGGAGTGCCGTCGCCAAAACCCCACAAGAAGTCATGGCCGGAGTTGGTGGGCCAGCCGTATTTTGGCGTGGGGCTGACCATCGTGCTTGAGAGGCCGGATGTCACGGTCTTCATCAATAACATCGGTGACACCCCGCCTCCGGGCTTCGACCCCAAGCGTGTCATCGTCTACATCGATGCCAACACACAGCTGGTCGCCTTGACCCCTAGGATCGGCTAGGGATATAGCTGGATCCGCAGGGCTATTCCATATAAATAAGTATACAACCATGATCGACGATACATATAGGAATAAATGGTGGTTTATATGTATGTCATGGATCGGCTCTAGCTCCACTCGACCAAAATACAAATCATGCATGAAGCTATATATTATATATGCGTGTATTACGCCATCTATCACTACTTTCTGAAATATAGTTGACTCTATATATCATTTACAAAATACTATTTAAGTAGTAGATGTTTTTCTGTCTATTTAGATTCAAATATTGCACGAGACGGTTGCTCAGCAATATATAGCATGGCGGTTGGCTATATATTAGAGTCCACACATGGCTAGCACGATTACATGAAAATGTCTTGTTTCGTTGGTGACCTTAGCATTTATGAGGAATAAGTAAGGATATATATTTTTGGGTTTAATTACTATTGTTGCACAAGGGTAGTAGTGACTTGAAAATGACTTTTTTGGCATAAATTGATAGCAATCTTGATCGCGACAGACTTTGTTGAGTTCTTAAGGGTTTTACTAAGTGTTCAGGCATCAAATATATCGTGACCTTTAGCCGCATGTTTATGGAAACAACTATATATTCACATTTTTTTGAGTGAGGATTTAATTAAGTTGTCCACAAACCCATTAATATGCTAAATTTTCCAGATTTAAAGGAACCTACCAAAAAATAGCCAATTTGTGCACGAGTAACCCAATTTGCATCCCTAGTTCTGACTGTAGTACTTTCTCAAACTGGCCTATTCATTAGCTTCATATGAAAATATGTTCCACCATGCACCTGTCGAAACGACAGTGTACACTCTATGCTGCAATCCGGTTTTGTTTTGATCTCATCAGTCCCTGATTTTGTTTTTCGGTTGAACAAGTCACTTATGGCCTCAAGTCACATACGGGTGGCTGCTTTTATTTCTTTTTTATTTGATTAATAGAAGCAGGGATTTGGCTCGCCTATGTTGTTTTGGATTAACACGCCTCCTTGTTTGACGTTGGGGCTGCTCACACCCGCCTTAGTGATATGTTTTGGCCATCTCTGAAGTTGAATGGTGTATCAGTGGATGGTGGGCTATACTATGTCATTCTCTAGCACAAGTATATACTACATTAGTCGAAGTTTTCCTAATTGAAGTTGGGCTGCGAGAGGGCAAACTATCATCAACAACTTTGTCTCCTCTTTAGTTTCTTTAATTTTGAGATGTAATAAGTCCATGTGCATAGCGTACAACACTGAGAGCCCTTCCTGCATGTAGTTCTTGTCAGTTCTTGCAACAACTTTGTTGATTGTAGCTCCCATCAACAAGGTAGAGATTAGAAGGTTTCTTGCGACAACTTTGTTGATTGTAGCTCCCATCAGCAAGGTAGAGATTAGAAGGTAATCTATAAACCTCTTTAAATTTGGTACAAAGGGCACTATTCATCAACAGTAACGGGCCCTCATGCAAGACTCAAAGACACTGCTCGTCCACGGTAACGGGTACACTGTTCCTTAGCGGGTTTGCTACTGTCCGTAAGGCCCGTTACTGTTTACTACCGGATTTGTTACTGTTTATGATACCTGTAACTGTGTCCTATGCTAGGTTTATTACCGGGTTTGTTACAGTTCATAAACATACAAATTTTCATAACGGGTTAGCGACCGTTTCCTAGCGAATCTTCAATTTCTGCAAACCAGATCCACAAACCCGTCTACCCACGCGAAGCGCGGAGTCCCACACTAGTTATATCTTCGCATCATGACTGATGGTTATATAACACATACTCCCATTTTTTAATCCATATTTGAAGCGTTTTTTATATCACTGCCCCAAATTCATCACCAATATATGTGGGATCTACATGACGAGATTCATACATCATGCATGACTCTCGGGTTTAAAGTACATCATGGATAACCCTCTGGTTTACAATGCATGTATAAGTTAATTTGGAACAGTAACAACATAGTTTTCAATTTTTGACACTTTGGTCTGGCAGCTTCTGTTAAAACATACCATTTCAAATAACAGTGAGAATTATATGTTATCAAGGTAGTTTTCATGGTGAGTATGCTGACATATCAACCACATATACATATATATGAGTATATATGTGTTTTTTATATATTGCTGATCTAAATTTGAAAAGTTTTACGGTATATCCGGAGTTGTCCTAAAGCAAACTATACTATTAATTTGGAACTGAGCGACTTGTAAATAATATGGCATAGTAGTAAGGCATCAAAAGTCACAACTCTTGGACGGCCTAAGCGATGCTCCTGTTCAATCCCAAGCTTGCTTCTCAATGCAATAAATAGGACCAGCTAGTCAGTCTCATTGTTTCATCGACGCTTTCTTATACTATGCATTCTCCATTATATTCTTCAGTATGTATACGTTAATCTCGATCTCTGTGTGTTGTTCTTCAATATACATTATTAATTGTTGTTGTTGTCATTGATAAGCTGTGTTGTTTTGTTCTTCAGTATACTAGCAAGAATGGGAGACTTGCCGTCGCTGAAACCCGACAAGACGGTGTGGCCAGAGCTGCTGGGCTCGCCATATTTCCACGCGGGGCTCATCATCGCGTTTGAGAGACCGGAGGTCATAGTGGTCTTCAACAACGTTGGTGACACCCGGCCCCTAGGCTTGGACCTCGAGCGTGTCATCATCTTCGTTGATGCCAACGAACGTGTCACCTTTACCCCTATGATTGGCTTAGGGATACTTTATACAAATAAATCTTGCGTGAGATGTATGGTTGTTCAAGGACATTAGCATTGGCATGATAGTCCTCTATATATAATATATAGATTAGAAAGTCTATATTGCTAGTATACGAGTAAATGAGAAGAAATCTTGTTTCCTTTGTGATGTTAGCATTTAAGAGGAATAATTTAAAGCTATATATTTTTTTGGATTCATATTTGTACAACGGTACTAGTGACTTGAATGTGAATGTCATTTTTTTGAAAACGGTGAATGTTTTTGGGTATAAATATAATCGATGTCAAACTTGGTCTCTCTAGGCATGTTGATTTCCTAAGGGTTTTCGTCAGAGTTTAGGCATCGATTTTATTGAGACATTTAGCCGTTTCGTTAATCCAACAACTAGTAACATAGTTTTAATAATAACCAGGGACAACTGTTGTTCACGAACTTACACTTTTCAAATTCAAGAAAAAAGGCTTACACTTTTTGTGGGTTTACAAGTAATCCGAAAAATTTAGCCTAGTTGCAGGTCCCCGACTAGTCTGCCTTTGATCCCTAGTTCTGACTTTAGCTCTTTCTGGAGACTGACCTATTCATCAGCTTCACGTGAAGAATATGTTCCACTATGGCACCTCTCAGAGTTAGGTTTTTTTATCCCTCTGCTCCTGATTTTGTTTGTCTCGGTTCAACAAGTCACTTTGTGGCCTCAAGCATACACCTAGAGCAAGGCTCACACGGATTGTTTCTCATCTCCTCTCTCTCTCTTTGGGATTTGTTGAGGCCAAGTTCGACATACATCTGCTCTCTGTGTTTGAGATTTGTTGGCTTATATTAGGCAGTTCAATTCGCGATCCTCTCTCTGCTGTGCTGTTTTGCAGTTGCTATGATGTGCAAATAGTATATGAACTAGCTAATTTCTTGTTTAAACATCTCGTCTGCTCGATTAGTCAAGATTGGCTACCGGCCGGCTTCTGCTGAAATCACCAATTTCCCACCACGACTTAAAAGCTGAGATCGGTTCATCCATTCCCTCTCCCTTTGACTTCTGAGTTGATAATCCACGCATTGATAATCCATCAGTACTGAAGAAAAAAAATTGATTGATGATGAGCACTTGACTCGCAGCAGCAACTCGTGTGAAACAAGCATGCATTCATGCGCGCGACACCAATACACCAAGTAAGTGGCTACTGCTAGCCGACGACGGGAACTTTGGCGACGAGGCCTTGGGTGTCGTGCCGGCCGAAGAAGAAGTGGACGCGCTTGGGGTTGAATCCCTTGCTCAGCTTGATGCCCAGCGGTAGTACCTGCACCGCCAACTCCGGCCTGTCGTGGTTGATCCTCATCATCCGACGTCGCCGGAATGACCACCAACTCGTAGGGTCAGCACCCGCCATTGTCAATTAATTAGTTATATCTCAGAACCTACATTGCGTACCGTACTTATAAATGTATCATGTCTAATTGGTTCCATACCCGGCAGGCATGCCGGCCGCCGGAGCACATATGCTTTGGTCGTGTCACCGTAAACGGTAAACCCCTTGTTGCCAGCCGCATGCGGCGTACGAAGGAGTACGTCCTTGGTTCATGCCTGCTGCTACGCATGCAGTACACCCAGCATTGTCTTGTCTGTGGCCGGTCCACGACAGATTCAAAAGCTCAAAACCTTTTTCTCTTAATGAAATACGGATGAATGGCCCAATCATGAAAAAAAAATATGAACCTGTTCAACAGTTTAGTTGATACAAGCGTCAATTTAAACATAACCGACGCTCTCCTGAATCTTTTGATGTCGTACGTGTTAGTTATGGCGTCCATAAACAATTGACACTCGTAATTAGCCAAAGTGCATAATAGACTCCACCATCATGTTACCATCCTCGCGACTCTCCACCATATCATTTTGGAAAGGCCAGTTTGGCTGGCTGCGTGTGGCTCAAGTTTCAAGGATTCTTCTTTAGTCAACAGAGTCAACAGAATTATTTGAAACCTGGAATTTTCAAAAGAAAATGGACCGGTATTTCGTGGGTTTGTAATTGTGGCTAGCTTTGTTATTCGTTGGATGCCAAAACTGTGGGTCTCCGGTGGCGTGGATACTAGAAAACAAGAGAGACATAACAGTTTATCCTGATGATTCAAGGTACTGAGACCCTAGGTCCACGAATTAGTTCTATGTATTCAAGAGCACCCAATTTGGGGGTTACAACAAATGAGAATGATCGTTTGGCAGGATCGCTCGGTGCTATCCTATGTCTCGTCGGCAGTGAACTTCATTTCCCAACATGCGATGGATCGGCCTTCTCTCCTGCTCGGTTGCCGAGGGGAGAAACATTTTACCACTTCTCTTGGAATGTCTAAACTATCAACTGAACTCTGCCTGCTCAGTATCCATTGTACGGGAGCCATTATATTGCGAGGGAGGTTGGGTGCAAGTTGTTTTAGGGCCATTGGTCTATGGTCTTCTTGCTCTGGGGTTCGGGAGGGTTCAGCCGCTTCATGGTGTGTGCCTTGCTTTCATTGTGGAGTTAGGGGAGCTGCGGGCATTGTCTGGCGTCGCTGCCCTTGACACTTAACAATCATGGGTTCTCTGCTATGGTTTCGCCTCCTCCGGGTGAAACTTCTCGAGGCTTTCCTTGGCCATGAAGGACCTTCGGCATGGGGGGCTCACGAGTGGGCTCCGGAGCCTCGTGCCCCTAGATTTGGTCAAGTCGTAATGGTATGTGTGCTACATTAGGCCAGTCTCAGTGGGGGGTTTCATGTTAATGTCCTAGTTTCCAACACATCTAATAGTGCAGAACAGTTTTATCGACATGAAACTCTCTCTACTCCTATTAAACTTTTATTATGTCCCTCTTCAGAAATGGGGTGACACATCCACATTTAATGCATGTCAATCTCTAATGAAAACCTCCATTTGAAACTAGCCTTATGGAGCGGAAGCAGGGTGAGGGGACAGCGTGGCTGCTTTTATTTCTTTTTTATATTTGACTAACAAATATGACCGTGCATTGCAACGGGATATATATTTTGCGTGGCCAAATTTATAACATTTTGTAGCTCAAAGATTTAACGACAACATTATACATTTTAGCTAGATGGGTAGTTTTGTTCCATATCGTAGTTGAACACGTGTTAATCATGTGTTTAATTATACACCTTTTCTATCTGCATCAGTCTGTCTTAAATTCTTATTTTCTTTAGGTGATATGTGGTTCCTTGATCCTTCTCTAAGATCTGTGCGGCCATGAGTTGATTCTATATTTGCGACCTTGTGGTCATGACCTATCTCTGGCTACATGCCAGTGATATTAGCTTGAAGCAAATAAATAAATTCTTGTAGACATCGTCAAAATTATTTGCGACATCTTATTAAATGAGTTGCAAAATTTAATTGAAATAAATATTTGCCTCTTTATGAAAACAAAAAGAAACCCAAGAAGCTTTGCAATCTAGTTGTAAAAAAACTCTTAGTTCGGTGTTAAAATGCTATCATCTATTCTTTACCTTATTTATTTGTTTATATAAAGTTTCCATGTCTTTGAAAGTTCGAATGCGATGTCCAACATGGATGGAGCGACCGAGCAGCTGATTACACGCCCTGGGTTAATAAAAAAGACATACTAATTTTTACTCGACTACTGCTAATTTAGCCTTTTGTGTGTGTTTTTTAAAGAGTTTTGATATTTTTTATTTATATATAATTTTTCATTCAATTTCCCACTTTGCTGTTTTATTAAAAAATACCAGGCAGAAAAAAGATGCAAGAAATTTTGGCTCTGTATTATTAGGTACAGGTATATAAATTTTAAAACATAAAAAAAGAAAGGAGCAGGCGACGACTTAGTTCAATTGACTGATACAAAATTCAATTGACTCGTATAAAAGGCCCATGAGGCCCAGTTTGGATTAAACTTTTGCATCTGGAATCCTTGAGTTTCTCGAATTCAATTTAGATCCTTTCATCTTTTCTTTCTCTCTTGTATTTTTCTACTGAAATTTTCATGTTTTATATATAGTTATAGATTAATAGAAGCGGGGATTTGGCCCTTCACCGTTGGTTTGGATTAATACGGACTCCTCGATTGTTTTGGGTTGGTCACCCGCCTTATAATCTAGTCTCAGCTCGGGTTTCATGTTAATAATATATTTTTTCCCACGTCTATAAAGTTGACTGTTGTATTTGTGGAGGATAGGCAATGCTATTGTTGGGTGATGGATTTCACACAAACATACTTTGATGGGAACTTAATTGCAAATCGCAGTCTTATTTCAACATAGGTCGTACAGAATGTGTCCGAGTGTATTTATAGGGACCCCCTGGTTTCGGATTTACATTAGATCACAATACTGCCCTTATGATTTCCTATAGATTCGACTAAAAAGAGGTGGGGCGAAGTGGTAAAACACACTTCACTATATCAATCTATTTCTTCTGATTGATTTGGGTCTTGTGGTCATCAAATGGTTTTCTGACTTGTCTTTTTAGTGGACGCGAATACCGTGATCAACTTCCCCAGCGAAGCCGATCTGTTGACTTCGCAGAACTCTTGTTGTTGTGCGAAGTCGTTTCCAATCTTCTGTACTGGATAAAAGTTATCAATCGAAGTCCAAATTATATTATGCGAAGCAGCCACATCATCTTCGTCATGTAATTCTACTTATTTTATCTCATATTGACCCAAAATATATTTTCGTCTCCAAAGTTTGGTCGTGATATTTTTCCCTGGCAAAGTTGCTCCTCAACAGCCATTATAATCTAGCACTAGTATATTACAATAGTCTAAAGTTTCCAAATTAAAGTTGGGTTGCAAGAGAGAATCTATCGTCATGAACTTTGTCTCCTTTGTTTGTTTCTTAAATTTTGAGTTGTGATAAGTGCATGCGCATAGAGTCCATCGCCGAGAGCTTTTCATTGTCGGTGTAATTTTGACTTGTTTTATATATCCCTTTCTTAGATTTATCACCAATGTGGGATCTACACGACAAGCTACATACGTCATCCATGCCCCTCAATAATTTGAAATGCATGTATATATGTCGTTTAACTCATGACGATACTATAAAAGTGTTAAAACGAAAAATATGGCCTAGTAGGATGGCATCAAACGCCGGTGTACATTGCACAACTCGAGGACGGTGAAAGCGATGCTCCTGTTCTATGCCTAAGCTGCTTGCTTCTCAATCCTGTAAATTGGACCGGCCAGCACTATCGGAAATCGCGACTTTGTCGAGTGTAATATTCTTTACCGAGTGCTAAATCTCGGGCACTCTGCAAAGAAAATCTTTGCCGAGTGTCAGACTTCGCACTCGGCAAAGAGCTCTTTGCCGAGTGCCACGTCACCGGCACTCGGCAAAGAGCTCTTTGCCGAGTGCCACGTCAGCGACACTCGGCAAAGAGGGAATCTTTGCCGAGTGCCACGTCACCGGCACTCGGCAAAGAGCTCTTTGCCGAGTGTCTTCCTGTTGGCACTCGGCAAAGATATTTTCAATATTACGTTTTCGAGGCACTAAATGAACTCAAATGAAAAAATTTTCTACTACAAAGTTGTATAACTTTTTAGGATCAACAAAGTTTATATTGGTCATTTTTTCATTTCATAAATCAATACTAATGTTGTTTATAAAACCTACATCTCACTAATAGTTTCATAAGAATTGTGAACTATGTTAGAACCACCACATCGGATGAACAAATGATCAAACAAGCAAAATAATGTTTATAGATCTTAATAAGTTATGAAATGTTATAGTTTAATTTTTTTCATTTGAGTTCATCTTGCCATGCTAAACCTACGCGTGAATTTCAAAATTTAAAATTCAAATTTCGTAAACGACCTCGGATGAAAAAATACCCAAAACAAAGTTTGTAGATCTCGAAA
>CM041637.1:50367439-50449943 GCA_023333625.1 Bothriochloa decipiens | reverse complement strand
GGGGACAGGGCAGGCGGGCACGGGGCGGGCAGCGGCGGGCGGGCCGCGGCGGGTGGGCGGGCGGGTGGTGGCGAGCGGCGGCGCGCGGGCGGGTGGGAGGGAGGGAGAGAGTGAGGATGGGGTGGGGTTGGGCCAGCCTGATCTGGGCCTTTAGTTTAGAACCTTTGCCGGGTGCTAGGCCCAGCGGCACCCGGCAAAGGGTTTTTTATTTTTTTAAATATATTCTTTGCCCGGTGCCTCCTAAGTTGGCACCCGGCAAAGGTTTCTTTGCCGGGTGCAAGGTTTGGCACCCGGCAAATTATAATTTTTGTTTTTTGGCCCTATTTTTTTCTAGGGCGCTACAGTAATTAAAACTCCATATCAAAATTTAGGATAATTTTGAGTTTTTATCCTAAATTTCTTTAGTTATTTTTTTTCTCTTGAATTTTTCCATCTACAACAGCAAGGATCAACGGCTGTATTTCCGGCTCCCGGCAAAAAACAATTTTTGCCGACGGCTGAAATTTGCCGAGTGCCCGGCTCCCGGCAAAGGCCTGTTTGTCGGAGGCCTTTCTTTGCCAGGTGCCGCCAGGCCTGGCACGCGGCAAAGAATTTCTTTGCCGGGTGCCCAATAGAAAACACCCAATAAATTATTTTACTTCCGCTAAATCAGCCGTTTCCGGTAGCGTTCGACGGCAGCAACGCCAGCGGCCAAGTCCTCTACACTCCCGTCATTGATTAGTTCAGCCGCGTCGTCGGTCCGCGGCGTGGCTTTTGTTTGTGTGGATCTTCGATATGATACAAGCAGCATATGCACGTAATTCGTGGTTTTTGTTTGTGAGGATCTTCGATCGTGAGTTCTTCGTTGGTCTGGAAATTAAGGAACTCCGTACGTACGGGAGTTGGCTTCAATTGTGTCAGCCTTGTATTTGTGGTTTAATTTGTATACGTTGTCGTTGTCACAACATGGATGCAGTGCGACATGCTAGTCGAATAATATAATAATATTGTTGTTTCGAATGCCAGGCTCCCTATCTGTGTATTCCCTCTGCTTCTATTTACATATCATATTAGGTTTGTTCTACGTAAAGCATTTGTATGACAATTGATTTCCTAAAACTAAAAGTTTTATAGGTTTATGATATATTAATATTTATATATGTTTCTACACAAATGATGAGTAACACTTTCACATAGTATACACTATCGGAAACAGTGTCTTTGTCGAGTGCAGGAAGCACTCGGCAAAGGCCTGAAAATATTTGGCTAAACCTTTGTGGACTGTTTTCCACGTCGGCAGTCGGCAAAGAGGTGTCGGCAAAGAATGTCTCGGCAAAGACCTCTTTGCCGACTGCCATGCGACAGGCACTCGGCAAAGGCTTTGCGGAGTGCCAGATAAGCACTCGGCAAAGACATTCTGACAAAATAAAAAAAGGCAGGGACCCGCCAAGCCCAAACAAAAGGCCCGGTAGGGCCCGGCGAGTCCATCGACGCCGGCCGCCGCGCCGCCGTCCGGACGCCGTCCCGAGCGCCTCCAGTGGTGAGGGAGAGGGCCGCGTGCCGATGGAGGGAGAGGGCCGTGCGCCGCCGGAGGGAGGGGGCCGCGCCGCCGTCCGGCCGCCGTCCCGAGCGCCTCCGGTGGTGAGGGAGAGGGCCGCGCCGCCGGAGGGAGAATGAATGACCTCGATTTCCGTGAAGGGAAATCCATAGAGTCGGAGTGTAATATGACCATTTAAATCATATTACCCGATAACAGTTAAATACCATAACCATACATCGAACAAAAGAGTGCAATTAAGAGGTTTACAATAACTTATTACATCGCCACTTGACGGAATCAGAGTTCATGCAGTATAACAATAAAAGCTTGAGGTGAGGAAGCTAACATCTTCGATCCAACTTGAGTGTAGGCACGAAACCCTCAATCACTGTACTCCCCAGATGAGTACTCACTCCTTGAACCTAAAACCAAATTTTCAGTACGATTTGTACTGGCAACACTCCCACCCTATGCATTGCTTTGTGGTAACTGGATGCAAAACATCGATTTATCAAAAGGAACCTATAAAGGTTGGGTTTTCCTATACAAGTAATCAGGTATATAAATAATATAATAATCAAGTTTTAAACACATTCCCATCCCACACATCCATCACCATCCATCTCTGAAATTTCATCCCATACCTCCAAAACCCTCTCAGACTCAAGTCGACAAGCTAACTCCCTCTCGACTTGTCTCAGCGGCCTGCAGCTCTCAACCTGGCTCACGACCGGAATCACACTCAGGGGGAAGGTAGAGCACTCCACTCACTAGTTCGGTGCATGCGAAACACAGGAAAGGTCCATAGCCGAACAAGTCGGCATATGTATCGATCGATCAACCATACACTCTACAGAAGTTCCACTAATCCACTAGATAACCATCATCGGTGTTGATCATCACCTAGGCAGATTCCGGGCGCCTACTGCCATAGAACGATGCCACTCTACCATCCAGCTCTGGATCGCTGGAACTATGAAGAGAGCATGTATCCTCTCCCGTAGAGGATGCCATGCCACGTACCCACTCCTGAAGAGGGTGCCATGATCGTCTTGGTAGGGTGCTAGCTCCATCTCATGCATATACCTCCCTAGCACTACTTGCCTAGCAGTAGTGGCATCGATCTATCCAGCGGTTCGGCCGTCTCCCCCCATGGAGAGCGAGTAGAAAGTAAGAGATTCCTAAGGTCTGGATACCAGCGCAGCAGTTTCTAGGTGTGACCAAACCGGGATATCTTCATCAGGGTTTATCTTTAACGTGCTACCACGGCACCTTCGTCCCGGGCTCCACCTCTCAGAGGGTCACACCCAAAGACCACCATCACATCTCAGTTAGCCCGCCATAGGCTCCTCTCGTGGGAATGTCCAGATCCATTCACTGGAAAGACTTGCTCCAAAAGCTCGTCATAGATCCTGGCTCGATCGACTCAACCCTCACCCTACTCCCTGCCATAAGCTCCACTCCAAACCCAGATATAGCATCATCAGCTCACATGCCCATCTGATCCATCAACTCGCACATCACCAGCCTGGCACCCTCCAGGCCTTCCCAGGGTTCATCACGTTGCATCAAAATGTAAGCGAGTGAAGTATATATATAAATATAGCAGATAAGGAAGTGGCTAATGTAATAAAGGGTAAGCAGGTGAAAGTTCACAACAAGGTAGGGCTCATCAAGTAATAATATATCATGCAATCCTAACACAGGCAATTCATTATAGCAATAGGAATTAAAGCACTAGCCATACTACATTTTTCATGCGTAATGGGATCTATGAGGTTGGGTGAGGTGTGGCACCTTCACTGATGTAGCTATCGGACTTCTCCTGGCAGTCACTGTCGTCAGATCTGTCCTCGCTCGAGCCTATAACCGAGAATTAATTATCGCGGGAGCAACCCCTATAGATTAGCACAAAGAATGAATGCCAAATAAAAGATTCAAATGCACTCAAACATAGCGAAAATATATAGAGCTCGTTTTATAGAAAATTTGGATATGTGGATCATAATTTTCGAAGCTCGTATGAATTAGTTATGATTTTTTAAAGATTTAACTATTTTCTAAAAAAGAAAAAGGGCCGGATTAACTAGGTGCTTACACGTGGTAGCCTATGATTGGGCCACGTGTCACAGGCGGTTTACACAGTGGCTGATCAGGTGCTGACATGGCAGATGACATCATGCTGACGTCAGCATTGACCGGGTCAACGCTGGCCTGACAGGTGGGTTTGGGGTGACGTCACTGCTGACGTCAGCAGTCAACAGTCAATGGTCAATGGTCAACTGACAGGTGGGCCCCACTAGGCCATTAACGGGCCGTTAATGGGCCAAGTGGGCCAGATCTGGGCCGGGCCGGGCCTACCACATGGCACGCTCTGGTGCTGCCACGTCACTGCTCTGAATCCAAACCGGGCTTGGTCCACGCCTCTCGGTCTACGGTGCACTGGCGTCTGCTGGGTCCACTGTCAGCGCCTCCAATCCAAGTGAACCGCATCCACGGCGTCGTCCTCTGGTCCATGCGGTCCACAGCTCAGCTCCACGGTGCACCGGTTCCACTTGGCCCCATCTGCAGTGGCTCTGGTCCATGAACACCGAGTCCATCTTCCTCTGGCCGGACTCATCCTCTTCTTCTTTCTTCTTCGCCCAATGGTAGGGCTCATTGGCGGTGAGGAAAACCTCGATTCCCAGCGCTGCGGTGGTCCTCCGGTGTCATCTTCTTGCCCAACGGCTCCAGGACGCTATGACGAACACGATGATGGGCTTCAAGGCGGCAGCTTGGCTTCTGGTGACGAGCTCCACGGCGGACGACGGCTCGGCGGTGGCGGCGTTTGACAGCAACCTCACGGGTGGCTCAATCCGGGTCCAATTAGTGCACGGAAGCACAATTGAGGGCATGCAGCACCTCCCTGATGCACCGACGGCGACCAAAACCCACGGCGAAGTCCGCGTGGGTAGCAACTCCCACGGTGGAGCTCCGACGAGGCCTTGGGTGTGCGGCATGACACTCAGAGAGGTTCTCCAGCCTCCATCTTCTTGTCCAGTCGATGCAGCTTGTCACGGCAAAGACGCTCATCATCTTCTTGCTCCCGGTGGTGGTCGAAGATGGTGGGAACACGGCGGTGCAAGGCAGCTCTCCAGAGCGGCAGTGCACTGGCATGGTAGCTCACGCCGAGGCCTCTGAGGCGTCATCCAAGGGCTAGTGTTCACATCGGGTCTGTCTCATCAAGGCGAGCGTGGATCCAAGGTCCAAGCGGCTTAGGGCTCAACGACAAGGCAGCAAGGTGGCCTCGCCGTGGCGGTGTGCAACAGGGTTGGAGACATGGCGGCTTTCGGTTCAGCATCCGCCTGATGCCGTAGTCCAAGGGGCTCGGCCGGTCTCGGGTGTGTGTATGTGAAAAAGGAGGCCAGCGGTGGTCTCAGCCTATGCGTCCACAAGGCAGGACACCATGGCCAGCAGCACGGGTGGAGGTTGGAAGAGGGGTACTTGGTGGCGCTCACTGGCGTTGGTCGTGTATGGAGGCACGGTACCAAGTCCAAGTAGCTACGACTCATGGTACTGTCCTTGCTCCTCGAACCGGGGTGTAGTAGCAGCTCTGGTACGATGGTGGCGGTCTTCTTGTCCAACTCCGACGGTCGCGGAGCTTCTTCTTCCTCTTCCCCGCCCCCTTCTTCTCCTTCCTCCCCTTCTTCCCCAAATAGGACTGGTTGATGGTGAAATTGGGTACCACCGGAGTGGTGGCGGTGGCTGGGAAACCCTAGGGTGTCGGGGCACTGTTTTATGGACGGGGTGGGGGAAAATGGCACGGCGGTGGTGAGCTCGAATGGCTGGGGGCAATCTGGTCCAGAGGAAGCTTCTGGGTTGGTTCCTCGGCCTTGGTGGGCTCCAGCGGGCAGTGAGGGAGAGGCAAGCTACCTTAGCAACCAAGAGAGTGAGGGGACAGGCAGGGGACAAGGTCATGCATGGGCGGTTGCAAGCTCGTGGGAGAGTGAGATGCTCGCGGCCGCGGGTGTCTTGTGGCAGAGCCTGTCGGCCGAGGTGGCAGGTGGTATAGCCGTCGATGCGGGGCAGCAGAGGATCGGGCAGCCAGGGGACCTCGCGTGGCGCTCACGTGAGCGGACGTGGTGCGAAAGGAGCAGGGGAGGTCGGGTGACCTCACCCTAAAAAAGATGACAGGTGGGTCCCACTGCGGGACCCACTCGTCAGCGGCTGTGGCCATCTCCTGGCGTGAAGTGCCACGGGCGGCTTGATGGGCCTGCTGGGCTGGTTCGGCGCGAGGGCGGTCGGCCGGCTGGGCTAGCTTGCTAGGCCGGCGGGTGCGATGCAGGGCGAGCCACTAGGCCGGGGCTGGGTTGGCAAGCGGCCGCGGGCCAAAAAGGCTTTTCCTTTTACCTTTTTATTTCTTTTCCTTTTCCATTTTTCAAATACATGTATATATACTAGTATAGCAACATGACATGAAAACTATTGACACATTGAAGGTAAGCTATTGCCACATTTGAAAACAACATATGAAACATTAATTAAAATTTACTTTGAAACATTGATTATGCTATGATTGCATAGGATGTTATGCATGACATGTTAGGGTTGATGCATGGTTAGGGTTGATGATGACATGTCACACTCATAACTCATAGGTTTTCGAGAAAAAATTTTGTAGCTCAGATTTTTGGGTTGTTACAGTCCTCCCCCTTCATTGGAATCTCAACCTCGAGATTTAAGAAGTGACATACCCTTCAATGAGGTAAGGATACTATAGCATCAGTTAATTCTCATCTTCCCACATTTCTTCACGTTCAGTGTGATTACTCCACTGAACCTTGCACATGGAGATAGACTTGCTTCGGGTCTCTTTGGTGTCATAACCAAAAATCTTGATGGGGTGCTCTTTGTACTCTAGAGTATCTTGGATATCAAGCACATCAGTGGTGATTGTTTCTTCCTCGGGTACCCTTAAGCACTTACGTAACTGTGAGACATGGAATACGGGATGTACTCCTGCTAACTAGAGAGGTAGTTAAAGCTTGTATGTGAGATTTCCAACTCTCTAATGGATGTGGTAAGGACCAACATATCTTGGGGCTAACTTCCCTTTCACGTGGAATTTGACGGTACCATGAAGTGGAGACACTTTGAGATAGACAAAGTCCCCAACTTTGAATTCAAGGTCTCGACGCCTTTTATCAGCATAGCTTTTCTATCGGCTTTGAGTGATCCTCAAGTTCTCTCTAACTTGAGCAACTCCTTCTTCGGCTTCCTTGATTTTGGCGAGGTAAAAGACTGCCCTCTCACCTAGGTGGTCCCACATCAACGGGGTTCTGCCTGGCTTGCCATAAAGAGCTTGGAAGGGTGACATCTTGATACTTGCCTGGTAACTGTTGTTGTAAGAGAACTCAGCAAATGACAAACATTTCTCCCAATCTGTTCCATATTTGAGAACACTGGCATGAAGCATATCCTCAAGAATCTGATTCAACCTCTCTGCCTGACCATCTATTTGAGGGTGGTAAGCAGTGCTGTAGTCAAGGTTAGTCCCAATGGACTCGTGAAGAGCTCGCTAGAATCGGGACATGTATTGAGGTCCATGATCCGACACGATACTCTTTCGGGCTCCATGGAGCCTCAATATCTCCTTTATGTACAAGTCCGCCAACTGTTTGGCACGTAATGTAGTCGTGACTGGTATGAAGTGTGCTACCTTTGTTAGACGATTGACTATTACCTAGATGGAGTCATGACCTTGTGGGGTTCGAGGCAATCCTACAATAAAGTCCATGGATATGCTCTCCCATTTCCATTCAGGAACATCGAGTGGTTTGAGTAATCCAGCGGGTCTCCTATGTTCAGCCTTGACTCTATTGCAGATGTCACATTCGGCCACATGTCTAGCAATATCTGTCTTTATGTCTTTCCACCAGAAGTGCTTCTTCACATCTTGATACATTTTTGCACCACCAGGATGGATGCAATACTTAGAGTCATGTGCTTCTGACAGAATTTCCTTATGCAAGGCAGGATCACTGGGTACACAGATTCTGTTCTTGAACTAGATGGTTCCATTCTCATCTTCCCTGAATTCTAGGCTGTAGCCTAGCTTCATCAACCCACGTATGTACTCCATCTCCTCACAACTCTTCTGAGCTTCATGAATTCGCTTAGTGAGATTATACTCAATGTGAAGTTCGTGTCATAGACCATGGGGTACTATCTCGAGCTGGAGATCTTCAATCTCTTTCTTCAATTTAGGTGGCAGATTTGAGGTGAACAGAGCATGACAATAGGTCCTGCGACTAAGAGCATCTACGACTACATTCGCTTTTCCTGGATGATAGTGAATCTCCATGTCATCATCCTTGATTAACTCTAGCCATCTGCGTTGTCTCATGTTTAGATCCTCCTGAGTAAAGAAGTACTTCAAGCTCTTGTGATCGGTGTATATATCACACTTGTTGCCAATGAGATAATGCCTCCAGATCTTCAAGGTGTGCACAACAGCTACTAACTCAAGATCATGAGTGGGGTATCGTTGCTCGTGCTCCTTTAGCTGTTGGGAAGCATAAGCAATGACTTTTCCATTCTGCATCAGCACACAACCTAGTCCTTGGCGTGAGGCATCACAATAGACGACAAAGTATTTAGTGATATCAGGTAAGGCTAGGACAGGCGTGGTAGTGAGCTTTTCCTTCAGAGTTTGGAAACTTTGTTCACACTCTGGTGTCCATTCAAACTTGTTGGTCTTCTTCAAGAGATTTGTCATAGGATGAGCTATCTTCGAAAAGTTCTCAATGAATCAGCGATAGTAACCTGCCAATCCCAGGAAACTCCTAATCTCGGACACATTGTGATGTTGCTCCCATCCTTTCACAGCCTCTATCTTTGTAGGATCTACAGCAACACCATCAGCCGAGAGTACATGACCAAGGAAAGCAACTTCTTCAAGCCAGAACTCACATTTACTGAACTTGGCATAGAGTTGGTGTTGGGATAGCTTCTCGAACACTACTCTCAAATGTGCTTCATGTTCTTCGGCAGTGGATGAATAAATCAGAATGTCATCAATGAAGACTACAACAAACCAATCAAGATCATCCATAAACACCTTGTTCATCATGTTCATGAAGTAGGCAGGGGCATTCGTGAGACTGAAGAATACAACGGTGAACTCATACTGCCCATAGTGTGTGACAAAGGCTGTCTTAGGAATGTCTTTCTCATGAATCTTCATTTGATGATAACTAGATCTGAGATTGATCTTTGAGAAGTACTTAGCACCATGAAGTTGATCAAGCAAGTCATCGATCCTTGGCAGAGGATACTTGTTCTTGATAGTAACAGTGTTGAGATTATGGTAGTCAACACACATCCTCATTGAGCCTTCCTTCCTTTTCACAAACAAAACAGGTGATCCCTAGGGCGAGGCACTAGGCCTAATAAAGCCCTAATTGGAAAACTCTTTCAACTGCTTCTTGAGCTCTTCTAGTTCATCAACTGACATGTGGTACAGTCGCTTAGAAATGGGAACGGTACCTGGCATGAGGTCAATTATGAACTCAACATCACGATCAGGGGGCATGGCTGGCAACTCTTCTAGAAACACATTCTCATATTCTCTGATAACAGGGACATCAGCGAGAGTCTTCTCCTTTTTCTGAGATTCTGCCTGAGTCCTGAGTGCATTCAGGGCACATAACACAGATACAGATTTATCCTTCTGAGGTGCACACCTAACTGCTTGGCCAAAAGGGTGGGTTATCTAAACATATCTGGGTGAACAAGAGATCAAACCCTTTTGCTCGGTAAGCCAATCCATGCCTAGGATGATATCCAGGCCATTTGAAGGTAGAAGGGTAAGGTTAGCTTAGAAGGTTAGACCCTCAATAGAAAGCTTCACTCCCTTATAGATATGGGTGCTTCTCATCTCACCTAGAGGAGAACTGGTGATTATAGGCTCCAGTTGTGGAGTGGTAGGTATCTTATTCTCTTGTGCAAACTTGGATGAGATGTATGAACATGTAGCTCTAGAATCAAATAGAATGAATGCTTTAAAGCCATTAACTAAAAACATATCATACACAACATCTAGGGCAGCTTGAGCTTCTTCAGCGTTCATGTGCGTGAGGCGACCGCGGCTTGCAGATCCATGGTACTGAGACTTGGATGCAGCAGGTGCGGGCATCTTCTCAGGACAATCAAACACCTTGTGACCAGGTTTGCCACAACCAAAGCAAGTGAACGGCACACTGCCTACGGGGGTTGGCGCAGCGGCCTTCCAGTTGCCTGAGTTTGGCGCAACACGAGCAGGTGTAGAGTGGTTGGACCTGTGACATGGCTACGAAGGGTGCTCATGGGGGTAGCTATCCTTCCCAGAGCGGTCACGAGAGTGATGGTCGCGGGAGCGATGGTCATGGGAAGAGTGGGAGTGGTCAGCAGAGTAGGCACCACCACTCTTACCTGAGCCATGGGTAGAGTCCTTGCCGTAATGAGGACGGCTAGAGGACCTGTCCTGATGGAACCTCTTGCGCTCATAGTCATGGTAGGAGCCTTTCGATTTCTTCTTCTCCCTTCTGGACATTTCTCCTACCTCCTTCTGGTCCTTTTTGATCTGTATGTAGCGATCGATCATGTCATGAAGGGTGTGACTCTTGGTGCCTCCCAGGGCCACCTTGATCTTGGGGTTCAGACCTTTCCTGTACTGAGTGATCTTCTCCTTCTCAGATGCTGCAATATGCAGAGGTGCATAGCGCAGCAAACAGGTGAAAGTGTTGGTGTACTTACAGATATCACATCCCTTCTGGGTGATATTGCAAAATTCCTCCTCCTTCTGCTCCATGACTCCCTCAGGAACATGGTACTCGATGAACTCATCAGCAAACTCATCCTAGGTGATGTGGTTTGGGTCCTCATGAGCTTGACGGTAGCTGTCCCACCAGGAGCGTGCAGCTCTAGTGAGATGGTGAGCAGTGATCCTGACTTGTTCCTTGGGGGTACAAGTGGTAAGCTCCAGCTTCTTCTCAATCTCCCGAAGCCAATCATCAGCTTCCAGTGGTTCCTTGTAGGTGCCATCAAAAGTGGGTGGCCTGAGCTTCAGAAAACCCTCAAGTTTTCTCTGGAAGTCATTCGGTTGCCTCCATAGCAATGGTTGGCCGCATTGACCAACGTGGCGAGCATCTATGTCTGTTGCTCCATCACTTCTGCCAGGTTCGGCGGCGGCGGTGGTGGCGGGATCGGCTGTGGTGGAGGGTTCGGCTGAGGTGGAGGCCCATTGCCATTGGCATCACCTCCCCTAGTGGCACCTCCAGCTGGCGGGGTCTGCTCAGGATTGTTCCCACCCTGGTTGAGGTTGATGGGAGAAACACGACCACCCCTTCGTCCATAGCATCTTTCACGCCCAAGCTCGGGCTCGGGTGGAGGCGGATGGTTGCCCAGACGTGCGGAGCGACGTGGAGACATCTGTGACATGGGTCGACATTGGTTTAGTACTTTATTGATTCAATATAATTAAATGATTTCAATGATTTAAGGAAAAACATTTAATCTATCCAACACTCATACAAAGAAGCAATAAGAGCCATAAAATGCGATAAGATCGAACATTCATTACATGGTTTGCATTACATGGCATCATCTCTAGCAGCTACGCTAGATGACGTGCGAGACTCGCACTACGAGAAGGTTACTCATGGACGGTGCATCAGGGATGATACATCATAACTTATGGATAACAACTAGCTTAACTCTAACTCATAACGTGGCCACGCAGGGTCCACACTACTCTGACTCATACATTGGTGTGTTGTACACTGCTGGGTGAAAACGGCTACCAAGAACCATTAGCTCCTCCTGTGACATGTGAAGGCGCTTCACGTAAGCCTGAGCCTCTCTGAACTCCAGGGTATGTGGCAGGTTGGTGGGAGCTGGACAGTGGTCATGCCTGAAGAGAGTCTGGCCGATGTGGAAAGTTTTCTTGAAGGGGTCCTTGCGTCTGGCTGACAAAGGAAGTCGGTCCCGCAACTCAGCGTACTCCAAGCGGTGTCTCTCATTGGCGTTCTTCCAAGCTGTCTTGAGCCTCTTATACCTGTCCACCAAGGTCTTGTTCTGAATCATCAGGGCAATCAGATAGCCTTGGTTGCACTATGCTTTTGTCTCTGCTTTCTTTAGGGCTTTGACGAGCATTGTCTTCTCACACTGCATGGTGAAGTTGCTCTTGCCATCTTCTCATCTCCTCTTCTGAAGTTCTTTGATCTCCTTTTCCTTGTCAATCCTCTCTCCTTCCAACTGAAGAACTCTTGCGTCGAGGTAGTAGTTCCGAAGCCCAATGTCTTCAACCTTGTCTCGCAGGTCAGTGACTTCAGCTTTGTGGGTTCTTGCCTGATGTGCGAGCTTGTCCTTCAGCTGGACGATGGTAGCCTCGAGACTTTCCTTCTCCTCAACTTCCTTCTTGCAAAACTCCTGGTACTCCATCACAGTGTTGCGGTCAAGACGCCTCTTCTTATCGAAGTGCTCTATGTAGCGGTTCTGCTTGAAGAGGTGAGCGACGGAGGCACGGTTATAAAAGCTGGTCTCAGCTAGGATGCTTGGCCTGACATAGTCATCCTGCTACTCTAGTGTGAGGAGAGAGTTCAGAGCCTAAAGAAGAAGACGAAACTCTGTGTTGCAAATGATGAGGACATGAAACCCTCAGATACGACCATTGATAAGGTGACCCCGGTTCTACATTCGCATAGTGACTTTTGGTGCAACTCACTTGGTTCCACATGTACATGTCACTATTTGTTTGTAGGTATAAATGTATTTCAATGTGCTAGCTCATCAAAGTCCTGCATTCGGTTCATCGGCAGCCTGACAATGCTTCATTGGGAAGGCTATAACTCATCCGTCCGAAATGCAATTGAGAAGCTACGTTGTCGTCATGGGCTTGTTTTTCATCCTTGGGACCCTGGACCAAGTGGAAGCATGAACCAAGTAGATGGAGAACTCACCAAGGAAGCCCTTGGACATTCTCCACCCTGGTCACCACCTTTGGAGGCCAGCAAGGGCGTCCAAGACAAGATGGAGGCCCAGCCCAATTCGAGTTCGAGTCTGCCTCGGCCTCCAGGACCAGCACAGATTAAAATGGAAGCCCAGGATGCATACGGACTCCATTTTCGATGATCCACATATGGATGGAAAGATAATTTCATAAGGAAACCAATGGCATTGGTTTGAGGTCCAAATTCCTTCTGAATCATCAAGAAACGTCAAAACAATCCAGCGTCCAGAATATGTTCCAGTGCTGCACCATAGTTTTTGGTCCGTTGGGCCGTGTATCGTGTTTGAGCCCGTTAGGGGGGCGCATCCAGGGGGTGTGACGACCCTTAGGCATTATATTCAGTAGCCGCCGCCCTCGTTAGGGTTTGGGTTTTGCTTTAGATTAATCTGTCTTTGAACAGTCACCGTTATCGGTTTGTGAAACCCCACTTTGTGATCTTAATCATATATCTGTAGTTTGTCCCAATATTTGAGCTGCGTACTTTCGAGTTCTTGCTTGTGTTGTTCGATTCGTAGGCAGGGATTAGCCTTCTTGGCGAGGTCAACCGGTTGGTGACATGGTTGATAACCAGAGGAGACATGGTGCTAAGGTTGCAGGTTCAGGTCTTTGTGATCTGAAGCTGGATTGGTGTGTCTCTCTCCGACCAAATCGATAGTTATCTTGAACTGACGGAAGATCAGGACCCTAGTTCACATCAACAAAGGTGCTCGTAAGCGATCTTCATCACTTCACACAGAGCCTTGAGGGATACAGACTGAATTCCTTCCTCGATTGAGTCCTCGATTGTCATCTCTAAGAGAGCTAGTACTGAAGGCAGAGTCTGACTTGCAGGGATAACCAAGTGAGTGACCAGATAACCCTTGATTCTTCCTTCTAGAGTGCTCCAGTGCAGGTGTACTTGATTTCCTCAACAGGCACTCCGAGCACTCCCAGCACACGGCGTAGGGTGTAGGGGAAGCCTGGAAACTCCTGTCCCTTGTAGGTGAACTCAGCCTTGGGCATGCTGCTCAACGGTCCAAGCGGGGGTCCAAAGCTTGTCATCTACACGTTTAAAGGGAAAAAGGTCAACAAGTCAGTAATAATAGAGAAGTCTTGCATAAGAAGAAATGCAGGGTCGGTATATAACCAAAAGAAAAGCTGGTTTGTCCTGTACTAACATCCATTTCTAGGGTTTCGTTCTAGGGTCAAGTATGGCTCCTGATACCAACTGAAACGACCTCAATTTCCAAAGGGAATCCACAAAGTTGGAGTGTAATATGACCATTTAAATCACATTACCCGATAACAGTTGAATACCATAATCCATACATCGAACAAAAGAGTGCAATAGAGTGGTTTACAATAACTTATTACATCGCCACTTGGCGAAATCCGAGATCATGCAGCATAATAATAAAAGCTTGAGGTACAGAAGCTAACATCTTCGATCCAACTTGAGCGTAGGCACGAAACCCTCAATCACTGTACTCCCTAGATGAGTACTCACTCCTTGCACCTAAAACCAAATTTTCAGTACGATTTGTACTGGCAACACTCCCACCCTATGCATTGCTTTGTGGTAACTGGATGCAAAACATGGATTTATCAAAAGGAAACTATAAAGGCTGAGGTTTTCCTATGCAAGTAATTAGGTATATAAATAATATAATAATCAAGTTTTAGACACATTCCCATCCCACACATCCATCACCATCCATCTCTGAAATTTCATCCCATACCTCCAACACCCTCTCAGACTCAAGTCGACAAGCTAACTCCCTCTCAACTTGTCTTAGCGGCCCGCAGCCCTCAACCTGGCTCACGACCGGAATCACACTCGGGGGGAAGGTAGAGCACTCCATTCACTAGTCCTGTGCATGCGGAACATAGGAAAGGTCCATAGCCGAACAAGTCGGCATATGTATCGATCGATCAACCATACACTCTATAGAGGATTCACTAATCCACTAGATAACCATCATCAGTGTTGATCACCACCATCACATCTCAGTTAGCCTGCCACGGGCTCCTCTCGTGGGAATGTCCAGATCCATTCCCTGGCAAGACTTGCTCCAAAAGCTCGTCGTAGATCCCGGCTCGATTGACTCAACCCTCACCCTACTCCCAGCCGTAAGCTCCACCCCAAACCTAGATATAGCATCATCAGCTCACATGCCCATCCAATCCATCAACTCACACATCACCAGCCTGGCACCCTCCAGGCCTTCCCAGGGTTCATGACGTCACATAAAATGCAAGCGATTGAAGTATATATATAAATATAACAGATAAGCAAGTGGCTAACGTAACAGCGGGTAAGCAGGTGAAAGTTTATAACAAGTTAGGGCTCATCAAGTAATAATCTATCATGCAATCCTAACACAGGTAATTCACTATAGCAATAGGAATTAAACCACTAGCCAAACTACATTTGCCATGCATAATGGGATCTACGAGGTTGGGTGAGGTGTGTCACCTTCACTGATGTAGCTGTCAGACTTCTCCTGGTAGTCACTGTCGTCAGACCTGTCCTCAATCGAGCCTGTAACCAAGAATTAATGGTCGCAGGAGCGACCCCTGTAGATTAGCGCAAAGAACAAATGCTAAATAAAAGATCTAAATGGACTCAAACATAGCAAACATAGATAGAGCTCGTTTTATAGAAAATTTGGATATGTGGATCATAATTTTCAGAGCTCGTATGAATTAGTTATAATTTTTTAAAGATTTAACCATTTTCTAAAAAAGAAAAAGGGCCGGATTAACCAGGTGCTGACACATGGCAGCCTATGATTGGGCCACGTGTCACGGGCGGTTTACACAGTGGCTGATCAGGTGCTGACGTGGCAAATGACGTCATGCTGACGTCAGCATTGACCGGGGCAACGGTGGCCCGACAGGTGGGTCCGGGGTGACATCACTACTGACGTCAGCAGTCAACGGTCAATGGTCAACTGACAGGTGGGCCCCACTGGGCCATTAACGGGCCATTAATGGGCTGACTGGGCCAGATCTGGGCCGGGCCAGGCCCACCATGTGGCATGCTCTGGTGCCACGTCACTGCTCTGAATCCAAACCGGGCTCGGTCCACGGCTCTCGGTCTACGGTGCATCGGCGTCTGCTGGGTCCACTGTCAGTGCCTCCACGTGACTGCATCCATCTGGTCCATGTAGTGACTGCATCCACGGTGTCGTCCTCTGGTCCATGCCTTCCACAGCTTGGCTCCACGGTGCACCGATTCCACTTGGCCCCATCTGCAGTGGCTCTAGTCCACGAACACCGAGTCCATCTTCCTCTGGCCGGACTCATCCTCTTCTTCTTTCTCCTTCGCTCGATGGCAAGGCTCATCAACGGCGAGGGAAACCTCGATTCCTGGCATTGTGGTGGTCCTCCGGCGTCATCTTCTTGCCCATCGTCTCCAGGACGCTACAGCGAACACGATAATGGGCTTCAAGGCGGCAGCTTGGCTTCCGGTGATGAGCTCCACAGTGGACGGCGGTTTGACGACGACGGCGTTCGACTGCAACCTCACGGGTGGCTCAATCCGGGTCCAAGTAGTGCTCAGAAGCGCGATTGAGGGCACGCAGCACCTCCCTGATGCACCGGCGGCAACCAAAACCCACAACGGAGTTTGCGTGGGTAGCAACTCCCACGGCGGAGCTCCGACAAGGCCTCGGGTGCATGGCACGGTAGTCAAAGGTTCTCCTACCTCCATCTTCTTGTCCAGTCGACGCAGCTCATCACGGCGGAGACGCTCATCATCTTCTTGCTCCATGCGGCGGTCGGAGACAGTGGAAACACGGCGGTGCAAGGCGGCGCTCCAGAGGGGCGGTGCACTGGCATGGTGGCTCACGCCGAGGCGTCCGAGGCATCATCCAAGGGCTAGCATGCGCATCCGGTCTGTCTCATCAAGGCGAGCGCGGATTCGAGGTCAAAGCGGCTCGGGGCTCAACGACAAGGCAGTAAGGTGGCCTCGCCGCGGCGGCGTGCAGCGTGGTGGCAGACATGGCAGCTTTTGGTCTGGCATCCGCCTAATTCCATGGTCTAAGGGGCTCGGCAGGTCTCAGGTGTGTGTGCGTGTGTCAAAAAGGTGGCCAGCGGTGGTCTTGGCCTACGCGTCCACAAGGCGAGACGCCATGGCCAGCAGCACAGGCGGAGGTTAGAGGAGGGGTACTCGGCAGCGCTTACCGGCGTTGGTCGTGTATGGCGGCGTGGTACCAAGTCCAAGCAGCTCTGGCTCATGGTACTGTCCTTGCTCCTCGACCCGACGGCGTAGCAGCAGCTCTGGTATGATGGCGGCGGTCTTCTTCTCCAACTCCGACGGCGGCGGAGCTTCTTCTTCCTCTTCCCCGCCCCCTTCTTCTCCTTCCTCCCCTTCTTTCCCAAACTGGACTGGTTGGTGGCGAAATTGGGTACCACCGGAGTGGTGGCGGTGGCTGGGAAACCCTAGGGTGCCGGGGCACTACTTTTATGGATGGGGCGGGGGAAAATGGCACGGCGGTGGTGAGCTTGAACGGCTGGGGGCAATCCGATCCAGAGGAAGCTTCTGGGTTGCTTCCCCGGCCTTGGTGGTCTCCAGCGAGCAGCGAGGGAGAGGCAAGCTGCCTTGGCGCCCAAGAGAGTGAGGGGACAGGTAGGGGACAAGGTCATGCGTGGGCAGTTGTGAGCGCGCGGGAGAGCGAGATGCTCGCGGCTGCGGGTGTCTTGTGGCAGAGCCTGTCGGCCGAGGTGGCAGGTGGGATAGTCGTCGATGCGGGGCAGTAGAGGATCGGGCATCCAGGGGACCTCACATGGCGCTCACGCGAGCTGACGTGGCGCGGCAGGAGCTGGGGAGGTCGGATGACCTCACGCTAAAAAAGATGACAGGTGGGTCCCACTGCGGGACCCACTCGTCAGCGGCTGCGGCCATCTCCTGGTGTGAAGCAGCGCGGGCGGCTTGATGGGCCTGCTGGGCCGGATTGGCGTGAGGAGAAAGAGAGAGAGGGTGGTCGGCCGGCTGGGCTAGCTTGCTGGGCCGGCGGGCGCGACGTAGGGTGAGCCGCTAGGCCGGGCTGGGCTGGCAAGCGGCCACGGGCCAAAAAGACTTTTCCTTTTACCTTTTTATTTCTTTTCCTTTTCCATTTTCACATTCATGTATATATACTAGTATGGCATGTGGCAAAATACTTCATGGTATACTTAGATGTCATAGGCCATGTTGGGTATATTCCCATAGATTATTTTTATTTATTACGTAAATAAATATTGTGGGTCCATTTTATTAATCATCACATAAATCCAATAAAAACCAAATCACACATTAATGCAACATGACATGACAACTATTAAAACATTGAAGGTAAGCTATTGCCACATTTCAAAACAACATATGAAACATTAATCAAAATTTACTTTGAAATATTGATTATGCTATGATTGCATAGGATGTTATGCTTGACATGTTAGGGTTGATGCATGGTTAGGGTAGATGATGACATGTCACAGTTATCACTCATAGGTTTTCAGAAAAAATTTGTAGCTTGGATTTTTGGGTTGTTACAGAGAGGGTCCCGCGCCGCCAGAGGGAGGGGGCCGCGCGCCGCCGGTGGTGAGGGAGAGGGCCGCCGGTGTGAGGGAGAGGGCCGGGTGTCGCCGGTGGTGAGGGAGGGGACTGTCGCGCCCCGCGCCGTCGTGGGCCGCCACGACTCGCGTCGCGCGTTGCCGGGGGCTGCCGCACCCGGCGCTGCCGGGGGCCGCCGCACCCGGCGCTGCCGGGGGCCGCCGCACCCGGCGCTGCCGGGGGCCGCCACCCCCAGCGCTACTGGGGGCCGCCGCAGTGACTACAAGCCAGGTAGGAGCTGATCACATTATTACAGTAGTGTAGCTTATATGACTTTCAAGCAGAGTAGAAAAGAAATCACCTTGCGGATCTGGTACCTCATATAGCAGATCAAAGTAGAGCCAAGCTGGTGGGCCAGCAGGTAGTTGCGGCCTCCCCCACGCCGTCGTTGCCCAGATCAAGGCCAGGCAGCTCACCTCCACGCCGCCCATGGCCAGATCCATACCGGGAGGTCCCTTCTGGGCCGGCATTGACAGCCGGGAGCGCGGAGCACGGCAGCGGCAGCGGCGTGTCGGAGCAGGCGTAGTGGGTGCGCCGCAGCTTCGATGAGGATGCATTGTCCATTGCGGACATGGTGGATCCAGCGCTGTTCCGGGGCCTGCGGGTGGCGCGGAAGGGCCTGCGGGGCGGGCGCTACTGGCGAGGCGAGGCAGCGATTGCGGACGCTACCGGCGAGGCAGGTCGGGCGCGGCCGGCGAGTGCGTCGGCGGAGGCAGCTCCACCCCACCACGGCGGGGCCACGACGCAGACATGGTCGGGCGCGCGGTGGGGCGGCGCGGGGCCGCGAGAAGGCGGCGGGATGGCACTACGACGGGACGCGGTGGCGGGGAGCGGCACGCGGTGGCGACAGGCGGGGCTAGGCTGCAGCTGCTTTGGCGCGCGCGACTAACTTCCACGGCGGCTGGAGGGTGTGGGACTGTGGGTGCGGTGTGCGGGTGGTGAGGATGTTAGGGTTGGGATATGGGTGAGATAGATGGGCCGGTTGGGCCGGTTTTTTTTAAAAAATAAACCTTTGCCGAGTGCCCAGTCTCGGCACTTGGCAAAGACACACTTTGCCGAGTGTCAGACTTTGGCACTCGGCAAAATATTTATTTATTTTTGGTTTTTGGTCCCCAACTTTTTGTTGCATCACTCTTACAATAAATAAAACTTTGCCGAGTGCCTGGTACTCGGCAAAGGCGTCTTTGCCGAGAGTATTTCTTTGCCGAGTGCCTCAGGGTCTGGCACTCGACAAAGACTGCTTTACCGAGTGCCCGACAGAAAGCACTCGGCAAAGTATTTTGCACACGGCAAAGTACGGATGATCTATTTGTTGTAAACCTATAAAAATTTCTAGTAGGGGACTGAATTTGTGGTCTCGCACTGCCAACGCTCTACGGACCCGACGGGTGCGTTTGTTTGCCTGCCGCAGGTAAAAAAAAAAAAAACTCCATCGCCTGTCCCGCGTTCCCATTGCACTGGTAACTGGATCAGCATACTCACAGGGTTACGAGCCCTAGTGTGAGGTCGAGGCATTGGGTTTTAGGGATTTTCTTAACCTATCTGAGAAGATCTTTTACTTAAACAACAATGCCCGACGGGGGCTGTCTTACCCCCTGGTGTAAATTTTTTTTTTGTAAAACTATAAGAATTTTTTAAAAGGATCATTAATGTTAATAACTAGGTGAACTCCCCGCGCTTGCTGTGGGAATCTAAAATTAATTTTAATTGAACTAAGAGGAATATGATGTATATCTAAGAAGTATGTGTGTTTTGCAAGTATAATAGATTTGTTCACAAATGATATACAATGGCTTGAACTTCAATTGAATGCTGGATGGCGGCCATATATTTGTATAAGTGGTCTAAATATATTTTTACGAACAAATGCAATGTTAAAAGAGTTCCATCAGATTCTAACGTGAATGAACTAAAGAAAAGACAGCAACATGCTAATCTTTGATCTTCAACACGGCCGGATCGCCAACCTGCCGAGGAGAATGCTGTGGATCGCTAAAAAGCTGAAGGCATATACCTGTGAAACACTAAGTTCATAAAAAGGCGTATACCTATGGATCACTAACTTCGTAAAAAAAATATTAAAAGTACATGTACATCAAAAAATTCTGAGGATGTAGTAAGAACAGATTGTGTATGAGAAAGTACTACTACGTGCTGATGATCCATGGAACCTTTAAACTCTTTGGAGGAAGATGAATTGCCATGTTCCATGCTTACCAAAAGCCACTGAAGAACGATTCCTCAAATTAAGAAGAAACAGCTATCGGAACTTAAAACCAGTAGCAGAGAGTCTAGATGCTTCGAGTACAATATTTTGTGCCAAACGAATAGGCTGCGAGTTGTCACTTTGGATCAAGGCTTCCTCCTTGCCTTGCCTCCTGGGGTAATATATACATGATGAGTTCAGCTAGGAGGTGAGGCAAGGGAAGAGACAGGGGCTGATAAACAGCATGCGTGCAAGTGCAACATTGATTTTGGCTAGGACTTGTCTCTTTGTATCGTCTTTCAGTAAGTCCACGAAGGAAGTCCAATTGTCAGATCATTAAGCCAGGAATAGGTAGTGAGCTGGGGATCCGCTGATGATGTGGCTTCATGCGATTGCAGAGAAATAGTCTAGTGAGTTTTAGCTTTATAGGAGTTTAAGATGTTTGACTCAAGACAAATCTAATGTGACATGTAAACAATAGCGGAGGAACTAATAACTACTCCTTTCATTCTAAATTATAAGATGTTTTGGCTTTGCTATATATACACTATTTTTTATGGCATAGATTTAAATTGTTTTTGTTAGGTGTCAAAACAGAGTATATATATATAAGTGCATAATTAAAATAGTATGTCATAATATAATTAGGAATGGAGGGAGTTCAAACATAATTATAACTTGTTGCATATTTACATAGAAAATTCATGGCTTAAAGATGGATTCATCATTCGATGTCGTGTATTCCAATATGTCTTGGAATTGGACATTCTAGAGCTACCGGACATACTTCTAACATGTGTGACCTATTGGTGAGCTTGGGCTACATACATAGGACAGGGAGGAGCATGATGCCATTGTACGTTTGTGAAAAATGACGTCTAGAAATCCCCTTCCCTGGTATTAGGAACCAAACTAAATCAAGCCTTCCAATTCTTGTTTTAAACAAAAAAGGGAACATTTGATTTTAATAGGACAAAATAAGGAACTTTCTCTTATTTTAAACAAATACTAAGACACTTCCTCATCCACAAACATATGACGATGCTACCTTCTAGTAAAATCCGATAAAACTTTTTAGTTATACTTTTACACCATTTGAATCGCATATAGGCGCCCCAGGTTAATAAAGTTTTCATGTTTTCTGACAGATTATGAGTTTACAGGATATTTTTGTTTACAGAGGTCCCATGTCATGGAACTTTTGTTAGATGTTCCTAAACTTGATATGGAGAAGAATACCAGCAAGTAGTTGTCCAATTACCACACATGCGTGCATGTCCCAGCTGAGATGGAGCTAGGACATGTAAACAGTCAACCAGAATCATGTATATATTCCATTACGACACACACATACACCTTGATGAACAGACGACGGAGACGATGACACACATGACACGAGACAAACCAGCTGGGTTGGCTATCCGATGACGGGGACCTTGGAGACAAGGCCGTTCTTGTCGCAGTAGACGCGGACGCGCGAGGCGCTGGATGGCGGGATCGGCGAGCCCGTCGGGAGGATCTCCACGGCCCCGTCCGGCCTCTCCTCGAGGATCGTGAACGCCGCCTGCTGCGCTGGCTTGCCCACCAGCTCCGGCCACGCCGACTTCCCGGGGATCGGCACACGCTCGTCTTGCCCACTCGATCTGGATCTCTCAGTGTCGCCAGTCGTCACTAGGTAGCTCGATTGGTGTACTGTGCGAGATGTACAATCAGAGACATATATATACACTCACACTACACGGCCGGGCGCCACGCCATTCCTAACGCCAGGCTTTGCTGGAATGTGTACGCTGCCTCGATCGTTTCATCAGGTAAACATTTTGTTTGCTGTCTAGAGGTCGCCTAAGCTAGGACGGTAGGACCGCGGAGGACGTACTTATGGTGGAGAATGTCCCACATATTCCAATGAACATGCATGGCACAGGTCGATAATCAAAGAGACAAATAGTATTGGTCAGAAAATATTACATGATGCATATGATGCATGACAGGAAAACAGCTACGTACCACTATTGGAGGAATAGTTAACTCTGTATTGCACCGTCTAGTCAATGAATACAGTAGTATACTAGGAGCATACTCCGCATGTTACTGTAGGATTTTTCTTAAATATAAATATGTTACATACATAGCATTACTACAGGTATGTAGATGGCTTGTATATTAATAGACTAAAGATTTAAAATATTTTACCTGATAGAAATGACATGGGTAATTTTTGTAATTAATAAGAGATAATATGGACTTAGTGGAGAATGATAAGGACACCTTGAATGTAGACATTGAGCATCTAGTAATGTTACTTAGTGGAGAATGATGTTGAAACCTTGCATGAAGAGAGAAATCCTCCAGTGAGATTTATCTTTTATAGGAGTTATAGGTTGCTTCAAGGCCAAAAGTGTAAGTGGTGATTATGCAATCTGAATCTGCCATATTTGGAGAGATATCAAAATATACTCCGTTGCTCTATCCCTGAATAAATATATTCCTTCCTAAGGTTGTCTTACGTTAAACTTTTAAAATTTAATTACATTTATAAGACTTGTAATATCCAACTAGTATTATCTTTACCAATGAATATATATTTGTAAAGTGTTCATTTTATTTCATAGATAATGTTATTTTTTCTATAAAGTTAAAAAGTCTGACTCGCCTTGATTCAAAGAATTAATTCATTTGGGGCTGGAGGGAGTACTCTAACACTAAACCCTGCATCTGAACCTTCTCAAAGACAAAATTTAGGACCTTGTACATTGACTGAATCTACTTTCGCTTCCTGAAGAGAGACTACGGGCTATCCGAGAGAGTGGTTTAGGTGACTACAAGAGTTGTTGACTAATAAGCAAGTTAGATGGGCTTAGTGATGTTTTGGCTTCTATATAGATATACATTGTTTTTGTTAGTTATCTAGACATAGTGTATATATCTAAATGCATAATAAAAACTATTATCTATAAAAGTAAAAAAAATGTCTTATAATATAATTTAGAATGGGGGAGTAGAAAACATGGCCATGCATTAGAACGGAAATTACAACTTTTTAAATGTTTACATAGCCAATTCTGGCTCAAAGATGGATTCATATCATTCAACGTATTCCGATATGTCTTGGAATCGGACTTTCTAAAGTTACCGGACGTACTTGTAACTGGTATGACCACATATGGTGAGCTCGGGTCACATATATTGGACAGGGAGGAGCATGAGGGCATTGTTGGAATTAAAAAGATGTTTAGAAAACCCCTTCTATAATATTAGGAATAGGTAAGAAAACCAAATTTAAATCAAGCCTTCCTTTCTTGGTCTTTGCAGATTTGAAGTTATCTATTTGACCCAAAATCAATCTTTGATTCCTTCCTTTTTCTTGGTTTGGGCATCAATGGAGTTTTTTTAGACTTTCTCTAGTGGTGTTTAGTCGGGGCAAAAAGACTAATTTACTCCAAGACATGCTATAAACTTTAAGCACATTATGTATTTTATGTTTTCATTACATTGTTTTTATTAGTTATCTAGACATAATGTATATATCTAAGCGCATAATAAAAACTGTGTATCTATAAACAGAACCGGCTCTGGGGCAGTGCCCGCGGAGCGACCGAACTGGGCCCCTGAGGCCTGGGGGCCAGCCCCATATACGTAATAGTAGGTATTCAGCGTACAGCCCAATAACAAAGGCAGAAAGCAAGCCACTACACGTGAAATCGATTCAGCTTGGCAAGTTCCGTGGCGTTTGCGATCTGCGTGACCCTGCGTCCGTGGCTCCCTGCCCTTACGCCGTCCGCCGCGACTTCCTGCGAGTGATCAGCCGCCGACGATCCTCGATCCCGTGCGTGTACGGCTGTACCGTCTGTACGAGCGGCCGCCGGCCTGCATCTCTCTGTTCGTATATACGGTATACAAAGGCAGAAAACTGCTCTCATCCTCTATCTTTATTGCCGGCTGATTTAGGTTTTGAATTTAGGAACCCATATAATACAGCAATCATATTGAACTTATTAGTATCACATAATTTTATTTAAATACTTACTACTTTTTCTAAAACTATAGTGAACTCATTTTGCCCAAAATTTTTAAAGATAAGATGTACTACTTATTTCATAAAAATATTTTTTATGTATTATGCTTATTAGAATAATCATTATATTATTGTATTAGAGTTGTATTAAAAGGCCTATTGCTTATAACTTTGCTACAGGCCTATAATTTGACAGGGCCAGCCCTGTCTATAAAAGTAAAAAAAAAATGTCTTATATATAATTTAGAATGGGGGAGTAGAAAACATGGCCATGCCCTTGGTGAGCTCGTCACGCCTGTTCTCCCCAACCGCCTTAGTCTTCTGGGCTTCTACTTCTGGTCCGTCAAGAGCCTGACGCAATCCATGGGCATGTGCACTCTTCAGGCCTTCTTCAAGCACATGAGGACCATTCCAAGCTTGTTGGGCAACTCTAGTTTTGTCGATTTAGAACCCCTCAGATCCATTTGGCACTTTAGATTCTCTTAAGCTTTAGATTCAGCAACCGTTTTTCATGGAAATCATTGTTACCATGTGTTGGTCCATTTGGACTGTCCGCAATGATGCTCTCTTCAATTTTCAGAAAGGAGTATGTTCAGGTTATGCTCAGAGCAAAGCAAGGCTCGGCACCCTCACTTTCGGAATGGCTAGAAGCTTATGTGTAATATTTTTAATTTTCTTTGTTTCATGAGACAATGTTGTAAGATAGTCCTTTGTTTTAAAACTTTTTTTAAAGCAATACCAGCTTCCCCACAATTTTCCTCAAAAAAAACTTTTTTTTAGAAAGGCGGCAAGAGATTTGCCTAGATTTTATTAGAAGAGGAAAATAAAAAACCGGTTATAAAGAAACTTCCTCAGCCACAAAAATATATGATGATGCAGGTTCCAGTAAAATACGATAAAACATTTTAATTATGCTTTTACGATTTCAATCGCATATACCGGCATGTTAATTAATTTCAAGTTTTCTGACAGATTATCAGTTTACTGGATATGTTTGTTTAGCACAAGAGATCCCATGTCATGCATGAGACATCAGATAGTTGTTCCAAAACTTGAAATGGAGAAGAACACCAGCAAGAGTTGTCCAATTCCCAGACATGCAAACATGCAATGTCCCAGCTGAGATGGAGCTAGGACACGTAAGGTAACAACAGCACGTAGTTTATTCCATTACGCCACAGACACACACAAATCTCGTTCGATCATGGCATGGCACACCGTGATGAACAGATGACAGCGACGACGACACACATGACACCAGACAAACCACCTGGGTTGGCTATCCGATGACGGGGACCTCGGAGACAAGGTGCTTTTTGTCGAAGTAGACGCAAACGCGCTGGGGGTCGTAGTCCGGGCTGACCTGCGTCCCCTGCGGGAACAACTCCACGTACACATCTCCCCTCTCGTGGCCGATCGTCAACGCCGCCGGCCACGCCGGCATGCCGACCAGCTCCGGCCACGCCGACTTCCCGGGGATCTGCCCACTCATCTTGGGCACTCTGGGTCTCAGTGTCGTCAGTCGTCGCTAGCTCGATCTCGGTGTAGATACTCCGAAGAAGATACTCAGAGATACACATATATATACACACTACACTACCGGGCGCCACGCCGTTCTTGACGCCAGGCTTTGCTGGAAGTGTAGGACGCTGCCTCGATCGTTTCGTCAGGAAAACCTTTTTGTTTGCTGTCTAGGTCGCCTAGGACGGTAGGATCGGATGATGTACTTATGGACGATGGTGAATGTCCCACATATTTTAATGAACATGCATGGCACAGACCGATAATCAACGAGACAAAACTCATCAGAAAATCTTACATTATGCATATGATGCCTGATAGGGAACGGCTATGTACCTGACTATTGAAGGAATAGTAAACTGTATTGCTAAGTCTCGTCAATGGATTATATAGTAGTATTTCAGCGTGAACCATCTTTGCATATACTAGTTAAGTATAATTATTGCATTACAATGGAAAGCACAGCTTGCTGCATATATATGCTTAAATAGACGATTTGTGGCTCACAGATTGGTTTGTCGTTCGATGTTGTGTGTATCATACTATGTCTTGGAACCGTCGCCATTATGGGCTGGCTAGGAAAAGACAACCACCCTCCGTGTTTTCCTGGTGCCAGGGAATAGGGTCTAAAGTGGCTTAGCAGGGTCTTGCTCCGGCCTGTTTACAGGAAGAAACCGCACAGCGGAACGGTGGTTTCTTGGAGCCTAGCTAGTTGGAAGTTACTCACGCAACCAAAGGACCCAATTTAACTGCACCTGCATCGCCCGATGCGTCAACGTAGCTCTCAGCGCCACCAAGTCCAGTCTAACTAGTAGTGTGCGTAAGTAGAGGGACGGCGTTGGTTGTCTGTTAGTACGTTGTGGTCTGTCAGAGTATACATATAAGAAGACGTAAACATATCATGTCTGCCCCAAGCAAGAGCGAGAGAGGCCATGCACAACAAGGCAACAACATCTAGAAGACGCAGCAGGTATTTATTCCGATCCATCCATTAATTATTACACGCCACACGCACATACAGAACAGGCACACGCGGTGTTGACTGATGAGCACACGACGACGACACCAAACAAACCAGATTGAAGCCGCAAGCAGCTAGCTAGCCTGGTGCCTGGTGGCTAGCCAGCTGTAGGCGCCGCTAGCCGATGGCGGGAACCTGGGAGACAAGGCCGTTGTTGTCAATCAAGACGTGGACGCGCGCGGGGTTGAAGCCCGGGACGATCGGCGACCCTGCGGGTGCACCTCCACGGCCACGTCAGGCCTCTCCTGGTGGATCGTCGTCGCCGCCTGCGTCGCCGGCTGGCCCAGCAACTCCGTCCATGACGACTACTCCGGAATCTTGCACATCTTGCCGGCCGGCTACTCGACGAGTTACTGTCACAACTCACTACTATTTGATGAGATCATGTACTGTGAAACAGTCGTCGACGTATGTGAGTATGTCGCAGTTACCATTCCTGAGTACCACACGTATATATACAAACTTCCTGACGCCACGCACAGCTAAATATTATCTCGGGACGCACGCGGGTATGCCTCCTTTTATAAGGAAGTCTTTGTTCTGCTGTTACAGCTCCCTGCTAGCTCTCGCCGGTCGCCAGAATGCATACCAGCATTTTTTGTCTTTTTGCTATTTGAGCTCGCCGCTAGTTCTCGCCGGTCACCACAGTGCATGTCCCCTGCCGTATTCCAACGAGAATTATGGATGCATATATGCCCGTATGAAGCCAGGTTTGATTGACATGATCCAGATTTAAATAGTAGCTACTAGAACCTAGTTGAAAGTTTATTACGATATTGTTGATTCATATGTTTTAAATTACAGTCATGGGCTTCCTAGTTATATTTTCTCTTTCTATGTATCTATGTCATTGTTCACCTAAAAACAGAGGTGCACGTTTGTCACTAAAAAATGTCTAAAATGGCATTTGGCACCAAAGAAAAGTTATAAACATGTTGGGGGTCAAATGGTGTCGCAAAAGGAATGAGAAAACGTGCGAAGAAAACGGCAAGACGGAGCGAGCTGAGCCTGCCGGTTAATTTAGCTGACCTAGCTAGCCATCCAGCTTAGCTGACTCACCCACTAGTCGGCTTCGCCGATTTGCATACTCTGGCTAATCTGCCCCTGCTTGTCAGCTGGCCAGTAGCCCTCATGAGCCTCTCAAAAGGTCAACTTAGCCTACTCCCCTTAAATTCCAAATCGGTTTATTTCCAAATCGTGTTTTGGTATGTTTTCCACGTGGGAAACAACGAGGTTAGGGTTTAAAGGTGATTTCTACTGGTATAAGACGACTCCCCTCTAATGATATGAGAGGATGGTGTTTGATTGAGTCTCAATTCCTTTACCCCCACTTTACCTCCACTCTCAACCCCTCCTGCTCTTCGGTGATAGTTCTCCAACAGATTCATAGTCATCCTAGGTGGTCTTGTTGGTCCTGGCAGATCCTCCACGCGCTGCTCCCTGGGCGGCAATGCTTGCATCGTCCACATCAATTTATTTTTCACAAGGACAAAACGAAATTCTATGATGCTAAAACTTTAGCGTCAACTTACATTGCCAAAAGTTTATTTTCAAACATATTAAGCAACAATTGTCATTATCCTTCCATGCCTCACTGCGCCAATTGAAGTCCTATGTTCCCGAGATTCGTTCATTAATTACTATCCTGTGTCATGGTTTCCGACGGGTCCTCTACTCTGCTTGTCAAAACCCCTACGTCAATGATGACGCCATTGGTGCGTGAACACTTGAGGACATACCTCTTCCCCTCTTGGAGTATGCCGAGTCCCTGGAAGCTTTGCGTTCCCCCTGAGGGTAATTACCCCTAATAGATCTTATTTGCATCTCAAGCCTGACCAGCAGGTATAAGCAGAGAGAGAGAGAGTAAGAAAAGTTTTAAGCTATTGGGATTTCGTGAAAAAAAAAAACTCATTTCCACTTGCACGATAGTGCGGTTGGCTGGGCTTGATGAACTGGTTATGGTATCAATACTGAATTTAAGTCCTTAATCATCTTGGCTCGATCTGTATACTACGTTCTCCTACCACGAGGGGGAATAGGAAAAACACAGGAGATCATAATACAGACGCCGTTGGAACCTTTTTGTGTGCCTCAAAATTGAGCACTGAGAAAGTATATATACATAGTACGTCTGCAGGAGCTAGCTTGTTGGTGGGCTGGGGTTATTAAGTAGGCTTTTTAGGGCTTATTTGGAATGCAGTAATTTTACTGAAATCATACAGAAATTTCATATAAATCCGTTTAATTTCAAAAAATGCAGTAATAGGAATTTTATCCTGTGTTCCAAACAGACCCTTAGTCTTCATTTACAGGAGGAAGAATGTGACTGCACCTGACGGACTCAGCACTACCAAGTCAGTCTGGCAAGCAGCGTGCTTACGTAGAGGCGCGGCATGCGTGCCCTATATGCTCTCTGTTAGTAAGCTATATAACCAGAGAGATCAGTTAGATAGATGAAAACGTAGACCCAGTATATATAGCATAGTAGCACAATAGTGGCTGGCGGCTAAATACAGACGTTGAGCTACTCGATCGACCCACAGGACATGGAGACGGTCATGTCTCTTGCGCGGGTACACGAGCGATGTCTTCTACATTAGGAGTACTCTTAGTTAGCTACATAAGCAGAGGTCTTGCTACACAGCATGACCTAGATTTTTCTAGGGTTTGGAGAACTTGGCGGCGATCTTGACGACGAGGAGCCTACGTACCCAAGCAAACTATTCCTCGGAGGCGGAACGCTCGGGCTGACTAAGGGGTTGACTTTGCTCAACTGCCCGGCCTTGGTTTGCTGTCTTCTTCGTTGTTGCTAGGGTTTTTAGGGACACGCAGGTCATGGCGGCGAGTTCTTCGTCCGGGGTGTCGAAGACCAATGTGGATGTGCAGGAACTTTTGAGCAAGCTCAATCTGAGCGAGGCTGAGATGGATGAAGTGGTCCTGGCAAAGGAGGATCGGGAGAATCTCCCGGCCGTGAAATGGATGGCGGCGGGGAAATTGCTTACGACTAAGGCTTTCAGTATCACGTCGCTGATCTCGACGATGATGGCAACATGGAATCCTATCCAGGAGGTGAAGTTTAGGGCGATCGACACGAATCTGTTCGTCATACTGGCCTCCTATTTGGGGGACTGGAAAAGGATTATGGAAGAAGGACTCTAGATCTTCAGGGGTTATGCATTGATGCTTGAAGAATTTGATGGCTCTACCACTATCCCGAAGGTGATTCCATCAACGGTTCTTGGGTGGATCCAGATCCACAAAATCCCGCACCTGTTCAGGACTAAATCGATCGTAAGGCAGTAAGCTGCAAAGGTGGGAGAGGTGCAGGAGATTGATATGAGAGCAATAGCTTCACGTACCGGTAACTTTCATCGCATCCGGGTCAAACTGCGGGCTGATAAACCTCTAGCTCGAGTTGTTACTCTTGTGCCGGAGGGTCAGGCCAAGATACTGCTTCGGGTGAAGTATGAAAAGCTCCCTCATTTCTGCGCTCATAGCGGTCTGATGGGTCACATTCATCTGGAGTATGGAGCCGAGGAATATGCTGAAAAGGATTTGCACTTTGGCGCATGGATGACCGCTGATGCAGAGACTTGGCACCCGGCACACCCTAGCTGCGTTACTCTGACCGGAAAACTCCTCGCGATGAGCCTGCCCAGAGAGCTAGTCGTGGAGGACGTACCCCTCGGGGTGGTCGAGGACATGCTAGTGGTCGAGGTGATCGCCCACCGGTTTGGCAACCAAAGCAGCAGTCGAAGTGATAGTTCGGGTTCAAGGAAGCGCCAATCTGCTGAATTTGATGAAACTGAGGAGAAGGAAACTGAGCTAGCTGACATAGCAACCAGCCCGATCAAGTCTAATGTGGGTGTTTTGGCTATGGTGGAACATGCTGCTGCTCTTAAGTAGCTGGACTTAGGGGGCGTGTAACAACCTTAAAAATCCCAAACACCAAAAATCAAAACCAACAAATTTTTTTCTAAAATAACCTATGGTTGGTGAGTGTCATGTAGAAAAACATCCAATAGTTGCACAAGTAGCACCAATGATAGTTGAAACATTTGCATTTAATTTATAAGAGTATGATTTACTTCTTATTTAATTTTATGTGATGTATAATGAAATCAAATAATAAACTTTATAACACATGTATGTATATATGCTACTAACCCTTGGTATGGCTACCATCTTGACCATGAGACCCTAGTAGACCTAGCATGAGGTTGTACCATGGTCATTAGCCTTTATGCACTAACCTAACCATGGCGTGGTTTAGTGTTTGAGAGAAAGAAATAGAAAAGGAGAAAGAAAAGGGATGGATTTAGGAAAAGGAGAAGCAGCCCAGGCGGCCCACAGCAACCAGCCCAGCCCAACGCGCCCCCAAGCCGACCTGCTGCCTATCTCCCCGCGCGGCTCGCAACGGCCTGCCAGCCGCCCAGGCAGGCCACCCGCTCGCCCGTGCATCGCCGTGGCCCAGCTGGCCGAGACGGCCCAGCAAGGCGCCGGCCTCCCGTGCGCCCGCAACGCCTGCGCCCGCCACGGCCTGCCTTGGCTTGCTGCCCCCACGGCCCACGAAGGCCAGGCCTGCCCAGCAAGCACCACGCCCACGCGCGCCCTCGCTCTGCCGCTGCCATGCGGGCCCGCCCTGTCAGCATCCCCGTCCTCCCCCTTTCTGGGAGCTCGCCCGTCCCTTCCGATGTTCCAGTTATGGAACGGCCGACCTCCACCGTTCGCCCGCGCAAGCACCCGCGCGGATACGCACCATGGAACCCCACCGAGCGCCATGACCTCCCACGTAACCCACACCCAAAGTCGTAGCCGCACACGGCCACCCGATGGGCATCTTCCATCGGCGCCGCCCGTGGCCACCATGGCCGCCGCTGCTGCGCTATAAAAGAGGACCACCTCGCACCGCTAGGGTTTCCCCCATGCCAGCCACCTTTCTGTTGACGACCACATGCACCTCGCTCGCTTGCGTAAGTCGCGAAGAGGAGAAGAAGGTGGGGGAAAGAGGAGGCCAGAGCCAGACCCGCGCGCCGCCACCGTTGCTGCTCACTGGAGGAGGACCCAGCCGCCATGCTCAATCGCGACGCTGCTGCTCTGCTACACCTTCCCCGAACGCCTGCTACCACGACCCCGCGGCATCCGCCTCTGTAAGCACCGCCGAGGTAATCTCGCCCATGCCTCCCATGGCCACCGGCTAGAGAGACCCCTCACGTTTCCGCTCTTCGCTCTGCGATAGGCTCCTTTAACCACCAAGACCTATTTGCTGGTGCCTAGAACGCCCTCCGGGCAACTTCTCGGGAGCCGGCATGGACCACAGAGGGGCCACGCACCTTTGCATCCCTGGTCTTCCCGGACTCCAGCCGCCGGAGTGCCACCATGGTCTCGCAGCCATGCGCGCCCCCGCAGAGCCCTCGCTAGCTATGCCCTTAGCCTCTGGAGCTCTGAGCTGCCTTGCTCCTCGCTGTCGGCTAGGGGCCATTTCTGCCCAAATTGGTGACCCCGCTACGCTCACCAAGACTGTACGCACCCGCACGCACAAGCTCTGGCTGCATCGCACGCGCCGCCTTGCCTGACAGCCGCGCCACCACCGCCTCGCGCCACCCAACAGCCGCCACCGTGCGCGCGCCGACCAGGCCGAGCCCCGCGGGCTCGCTTGGACTCCATCCCCTCGTTCGCCTTGGCCTCGCGGTGCCGTAGCATGCACTAAAGCCACGCCCAACGCTCCACAGCCGCCTGCCGTCATGCCTCCGCCGTCCGCCGCCGGTACGACGCGCGCCGGCGAGCTCGTGAGCTGTGAACCCGCCGCGACCCCGCAGCCGCTCTCCCCATGCACTAGTGCCACCTTGGCCCCTACTTCGCCTAGCCCCGACCCACCGTAGCCGCAGCGCCGCCGGCGAGTGTCATCGTGCATGGTTGCTGGCATAAGGAAGAGAAGGGGATTTTTCCCTGCCCCGTGTGGACCGAGCCCACAACGTGCACGTGGACCAGCTGGACCTACCAGAGACCACCACCTAGCCCCGCTGTCTTCGGTTCACCATCAACCAAGTCCATGGAATGCCAAGCCATAGACTCAGCCCACCAGAGATCCAGCCTGCCACGCGGCCAGTTCCTAGGCTGACACATGTCCGGGCCAGGCCGGCCCAACCCGGCCTAGATCTGGCCCAACCCGGCCCAGATCCAGCCCTGCCGAGGCCTAGTAGAGGCCCGGTCAGGTTGATCATTGACCGGTCAATGGCTGACCGTTGACTGGATCCCACCTGTCAGTGACCATTGACCCCGGTCCCACCTGTCAGTGACTGAGCTACCAGACCCACGCTGATGTCAGCATGACATCAGCCCTGCGCCACCACTGCTGGACCCGCGATATCACATGGACTAACCAGATTGCGCCACGTGTCAACCTGTGATTTATCTGGTCCTTTTCTTTTTCAGAATATGTTTTAATCTTCTAAAATTCATATCTCTCTCATACGAACTCTGAAAAATATGAACCAAGTGTCCAAATTTTCATAAAAATGAGCTCTACGTTATAGGCTTACGTATGATTGAATTTGGAGTTATTGAATTTCATTTGGTTCTTTGTGATTGATCTATAGGGGTCGCTTCCACGATCATTATGTCTCGATTTTAGATTCCGCGAAGGAGTTACCCGAGGAGGAGGACTAGGAGCGCGCCAAGTGAAACGACCTTGACTTCCGCGAAGGGAAATTCACAGTGTCGGAGTATAATATGATCATTTAAATCACATTACCCGATAACAGTTGAATCCATAATCCATACATCGAACAAAAGAGTGCAAATAGAGGGAGTTACAATAACTTATTACATCGCCACAGGGCGGAATCAGAGTTCATGTAGCATAACAGTAAAAGCTTGAGGTGCGGAAGCTATCTTCTTCTCTCCAACTTGAGCGTAGACACGAAACCCTCAATCGCTGTACTCCCCAGATGAGTACTCACTCCTTGAACCTGAAACCAAATTTTCAGTACGATTTGTACTGGCCACACTCCCACCCTATGCATTGCTTTGTGGAAGTGGATGCAAAAATAATGATATCTCAAAAGGAACCTATAAGGCTGGGGTTTTCCTATGAATTGTTCAGGTATATAAAACAATAGTATAATAAACAAGTTTTAAACACAAACCCATTCCCTTCATCTATATCCATTCATATCTGTAACATCATCTCATCTCCCCCAACACCCTCTCAGACTCTGGTCGACAAGCCAACTCCCTCTTGGCTTGCCTCAGCGGCCCGCAGCCCTCAAACTGGCTCACGGCCAGAAATCACACTCAGAGGAAGGTAGAACACTCCACTCACTAGTCTGGTGCATACGAAACATAGGAAAGGTCCATAGCCGAAGATTCGGCATATGTATCGATCGATCAACCATACACTCTGCAGAGGTTTCACTAATCCACCAGATAACCATCATCGATGCACGCGAGCACCTAGGCAGATTCCGGGCACCTACTGCCATAGGCGATGCCACTCTACCATCCTGCACTGGATCACTGGAACTGTGAAGAGAGCATGTATCCGCTCCCGTAGAGGATGCCATGCCATGTACCCACTCCCGAAGGGGGTGCCATGATCGTCTCGGTAGGGTGTTAGCTCCATCCCATGCATATACCTTCCTATCACTTCTCGCCTAGCAGTAGTGGCATCGACCTATCCAGCGGTTTGGTCGTCTCCCCCCATGGAGAGCGAGTGGAAAGCAAGAGATTCCTAGGTCCGGATACCAACGCAACAGTTCCTAGATTTGACCAAACCGGGATATCTTCATCAGGGTTTATCTTTAATGAGCTACCACGGCACCTTCATCCCGGGCTCCACCTCTCAGAGGATCACACCCAAGGACCACCATCACATCTCAGTTAGCCCGCCACAGGCTCCTCTCATGGGAATGTCTAGAACCATTCCCTGGCAAGACTTGCTCCAAAAGCTCGTCGTAGGTCCCGGCTCGATCGACTCAACCCTCACCCTACTCCCTGCCATAAGCTCCACCCCAAACCCGGATACAACATCATCAGCTCACATGCCAATCTAAAGCATCAACTCACACATCCAGCCTGGCACCCTCTAGGCCTTCCTTGGGTTCATCACGTCGCATCAAAATATAAACGAGTGAAGTATAGAAATATAAGTATAGCAGATAAGCAGGTGGCTATCATAATAGCGGGTAAGCAGGTGATAGTTTACAACAAGGTAGGGCTCATCAAATAAATACTCTATCATGCAGTCCTAGCACAGGCATAGCATTATAGCAACATGAATTTAAAGCACTAGCCATACTATAATTGCCATACGTAATGGGATCTACGAGGTTGGATGGTGTGTGGCACCTTCACTGACGTAGTTGTCAGACTTCTCCTGGTAGTCACTGTCGTCAGACTTGTCCTTGCTCGAGCCTGTAACGAGATTTAACGGTCGCGGAAGCGACCCCTATAGATTAGCACAAAGAACAAATGCAAAATAGAAGGTCCAAATACACTCAAACATAGCCTAGATAGATAGGGCTCGATTTATAGAAAATTTGGATATGTGGATCATAATTTTCTGAGCTCGTATGAATTAGTTATGAATTTTCAAAGATTTAACCATTTTCTGAAAAGAAAAAGGGCTCGAGGGTTAGGTCTCGAGGGGTATGGTCTCGAGGGGTATGGTCTCGAGGATACTGTCTCGAGGGGTATGGTCTCAAGTATACAGTCTCAAGGGGTACGGTCTCGAGGATACTGTCTCGAGGGGTACGGTCTCGAGGATACTGTCTCGAGGGGTACGGTCTCGAGGATACTGTCTCGAGGGGTACGGTCTCGAGGATACTGTCTCAAGGGGTACGGTCTCAAGGATACTGTCTCGAGGGGTATGCTCTCAAGGATACTGCTCTGCTTCTACAGCGGTGTTCAGCCGGTTACGGCGGGGTTAAACATCCGACGGGGCTGCTCTGGGAATTCGCTAACCCGTGCTTCGTCCTCGGGTCGTCAAGGTAGACACGTACATGGTCATCAAGTTGGGGGCTTGGTCCCGGCGACGTGCTTTACGGCGGACAGCGGCTCGAGGGTGACGGTGCTCGACGGCAGCCCGCCTCTGCTCGAATCCAAGTCTTGGCTAGGCTCAGGAGTGCAATTAGGGTTGCCTTGCACTCCTACGCTGCACCTGCAGCGACCAATTCACGCGGCGGAGTCCGCGCGAAGGCTAAGTCCATAGCGGTTCTTCGGCGGAACATTGGTGCTCGGTGCTCGAGGGTCGGTTTGTCGAAGGGTCGGTTCGACCGCGTGGTCCATCTCGGACGAGATCGGCTCGAACGTGGAGTTCCTCCTCGGCGATCGGCGGCGGGGAAACCCTAGATTCCGGGTGCCACAAAGGATCTCTGGCGCCATTAACCCGCCCATCGGTTTCGGGACTTCACGACGGTCACGTTGATGGGCCCCAGGGCGACAGCTTTGCTTTCGGTGACGAGCTCTACGGCGGACGGCGGTTCAATGGCGACGGCGCTCGATGTACACTTCACATCGAGTCACTCCAGCTCCAATTGGCAACGTAGATGGGTGATTGGAGTCACGCAGCACCTGCTCGAGGTGCCGGCGGTGACCAAAACACACGGCGGAGTCCGCGCGGGCAGCAACTCCCATGGTGGAGCTTCGACAGGTCCTCGGTGCATGGAAACGGCACTCTGAGAGGGTCCACGGTCTCCATCCCCTTGCCCAATCGATGCAGCTCGTCACGGCGGAGCTTCCCGGCTTCTTCTTGCTCCTCGAGGGTGGTCGGAGGTGGCAGGAAACGACGGTGAACGACGGCATTCTGGAGCGGCAACGTACTGACACGTCGATGACAAGGTGGTTCAGGTCGGTGCTCTGGCGAGGCAAACACGGAGCTAGGGTGCGCACGGAGTCCGTCTTATCAAGACGAGCGTGGATCCGGAAACAATGGAGGTCGAGGCTCAACGAAAAGGTGGCTGGGTGATCTTGCCACGGCGGTGCTTGGCATGCGGTGATGAACTGGGCGCCTTTCGTTCCGGCATCCTCCCGATGCCGTGGTCCAAGGAGGCTCGGCTAGTCTTGTGTGTGTGTGCGGGTGTGTCCAGTGAGGTCGGTAGTGACCTGGGCCTACGCGCTCACGGCAGAGCGCCATGGCCAACAGCACGGCGGAGGGTTCGAGAGAGCGGCGATGGCGGTGCTCACCGATGGGTCGAAGAGGATGGAGGTGCGGTACAAGTCCAAGCGGCTCCGGCTCGCGGTACTGCTCCTCCTTCCTACTCCCGACGCAGCAGCGGCGGCTCTGAGTCGATGGTCTTCCTCCCCAATTCCGGCGGCGGCTTCTTCTCCTTCCCTGACTCCTTTCTTCCCCCTTCCTTCAGCTTTTCTCCAATCAAGGCTGGCAAGGTGGAATTGGGCTCCACCAGAGCGGTGGCGGCGGCCTGGGAACCCTAGGGTGCCGGGGGTGCTTGCTTTATAGGGCGGACGCGGTGGTAGGTAGCCGATGGACGGTCGATCACGGCTTCTGCTTGATCGAGCGGCCAAGGGATGTCCAGGTCGATAGCTGGGGCTCGATCTAGGTCCAGAGAGCAGCGAGAGGGGGCTAGGTAGCGATGGGTGTCAAAGTTCTTTACGGCGGCAGCGTTCCACTGCGGCGACAGCGCAGGTGCGCGCGCGCGGAGAATCTTGCCTGCGGCCGTGGGAACATTACGCGGGCTGGTCGGTCCAGGTGGCTTGCGGGCGCGCGTCGATGCGGGGCGACATAGGATCGAGCGGTCGAGGTAGGTTGCTTAGGAGCGACGCCGGGGAACAGTGCTGACGCGAGCACGCGCGGCCGGTTGGGTGACCTCAGCAGGCACGATGACATGTGGGTCCCACTACGGGGCCCCATCGTCAGCGGCTGCGGCGGCTCGGTGCGGCGCGCGGACGCGTGCGGCTCTTGCTGGGCCGGCTACCCAGCTGGGCCGCGCAGCGCGCGGTCGCGCGGGCGAGCGTGCGGGCCGGGCCGACTGGGCTGCTCGGGCTGATTCCTTCTTTTCTTCTTCCTTTTCTTTTCCTTTTTCATTTTCAATTACATTTTTATATATACTTATATATATACATATATATGTGGTGTGCTAAATTCGTGCAACAAAATAGTGAGCATACATGGCCCAAATAAGGCTAGGGTATTATTCCCTTAATATTTATTTGTCAAAATAAATATTATGTTGCCATTTTTAATAATCATCACATAAACCAAATAAGAATCCAACTCACTCTTTTAATGCAACATGATGATTTGAACAATTGAAACATTAAAATGTAACATGTGAACATAGAGCATTGTTATGAGATGTTAATTAATTTGCAACATATGAATGCCATGCATGACATGCTAGGGTTGATGCATATGTAAGGGGTAGATGATGACATGTCGCACCACATCACTTAGGGTTTTATCGAAAAAATTTTGTAGTTCGAATTTTTGGGTTGTTACAGTCCTTCCCCCTCATTGGAATCTCGTCCTCGAGATTTAAGAGGTGTCATACCCTTCGAAGAGGTAGGGATACTATAGCAGAAGTTGATTCTCATCTTCCCACGTTGCCTCACGTTCAGAGTGATTGCTCCATTGAACCTTGCACATAGGGATAGACTTGCTTCGGGTCTCTTTGGTGTCATAACCCAAGATTTTGATTGGGTGCTCCTTGTACTCAAGAGTATCCTAGATATCCAGCACATCAGTGGTGACTGCTTCCTCTTCTGGTACCCTTAAGCACTTGCGTAACTGTGAGACATGAAAAACGGGGTGTACTCCTGTTAACTCGGGAGGTAGTTCAAGCTTGTATGCAAGCTTCCCAACTCTTTGACAGATACGATACGGTCCAACATATCTTGGGGCCAACTTCCCTTTTACGTGGAATCTGACGGTACCACAAAGTGGAGACACTTTGAGGTAGACAAAATCTCCAACTTCGAACTCAAGGTCTCGACGCCTTTTGTCGGCATAGCTTTTCTGTCGGCTTTGGGCGATCCTCAGGTTCTCTCTGACTTGAGCTACTCCTTCTTTGGCTTCCTTGATCTTGGCGGGGCCAAAGACTGCACTTTCGCCTGGGTGGTTCCACATCAGCGGGGTTCTACATGGTTTGCCATAAAGGGCCTGGAAGGGTGACATCTTGATACTTGCCTGGTAGCTGTTGTTGTAAGAGAACGCAGCAAACGACAGACACTTCTCCCAATCTGTTCCATATTTGAGAACACTGGCACGAAGCATACCTTCTAGAATCTGATTCAACCTTTCTGTCTGACCATCTGTTTGCAGGTGATAAGCAGTGCTGTAATCAAGGTCAGTCCCAATGGACTCGTGAAGAGCTTGCCAGAATCGGGACATGAATTGTGGTCCACGATCCGACACAATACTCTTAGGAGCTCCATGAAGCCTCAAAACCTCCTTGATGTACAAATCTGCCAACTGCTCTGCACGTATCATAGTTCTAACTGGTATAAAATGTGCTACCTTCGTCAGATAATCGACTATTACCCATATAGAGTCATGACCTTGTTGAGATCTAGGTAATCCCATGATAAAGTCCATGGATATGCTTTCCCACTTCCATTCAGGAACATCGAGTGGTTTGAGTAATCCAGTGGGCCTTCTGTGTTCGGCCTTGACTCTGTTACAGATGTCGCATTCGGCCACATGTCTTGCAATGTCTGACTTCATGCCTTTCCACCAAAAATGCTTCTTCACATCTTGATACATCTTTGCACCACCGGGATGGATGCAATACTTAGAGTCATGTGCCTCTAACAGGATTTCCTTATGCAAGGTAGGGTTGCTGGGCATACAGATTCTATCCTTGAACCAGATGGTTCCATGCTCATCTTCTCTGAATTCGGGACTGTAGCCTAGCTTCATCAACCCATGAATGTACTCCATTTCTTCACAACTCTTTTGAGCTTCACGAATTCGCTCGGTGAGATTATACTCGATACAAAGTTCGTGCAACAACCGATGGGTACTATCTCAAGATGAAGATCTTCAATCTCTTTCTTCAATTCAGGTGGCAGGGTCGATAAGAACAGGGCATGACAATAGGTCTTGCGACTAAGAGCATCAGCGACTACATTCGCTTTTCCTGCGTGATAGTGAATCTCCATGTCATAGTCCTTGATTAGCTCTAGCCATCTGCGCTGTCTCATATTCAGGTCTTCTTGAGTGAAGAGATACTTCAAGCTCTTGTGGTCGGTGTATATATCACACTTGTTGCCAATAAGATAATGTCTCCAGATCTTCAGAGCATGCACAACAGCTGCTAGCTCAAGATCATGTGTGGGGTATCGTTGCTCGTGCTCCTTTAGCTGTCGGGAAGCATAAGCAATAACCTTGCCATTCTGCATCAGCACACAGCCTAGTCCTTGGCGAGATGCATCGCAGTAGACGACAAAGTCGCTAGTGATATGAGGTAAGGCTAGGATAGGTGTGGTGGTTAGCTTCTCCTTTAGAGTCTGGAAACTGTGTTCACACTCCGGTGTCCATTCGAACTCATTAATCTTCTTCAAGAGATTTTTCATAGGACGAGCTATCTTCGAGAAGTTCTCAATGAATCGGCGATAGTAACCTGCCAATCCCAAGAAACTCCTGATTTCGGACACATTGCGAGGTTGTTCCCATTCTTTTACAGCCTCTATCTTTGTAGGGTCTACAGCAACTCCATCTACTGAGAGTACATGACCAAGAAAAGCAACTTCTTCAAGCCAGAACTCACATTTGCTAAACTTAGCATAGAGCTGGTGTTGGGACAACTTCTCGAGCACTATCCTCAAATGTGCTTCATGTTCTTCGGTAGACGGTGAATAAATCAGAATGTCGTCAATGAAAACCACAACAAACTGATCAAGATCATCCATAAACACCTTGTTCATCATGTTCATGAAATAGGCCGGGGCATTCGTGAGACCGAAGGATACAACGGTGAACTCATACTGCCCATAGCGTGTGACAAAAGCTGTCTTGGGAATGTCTTCTTCCCGAATCTTCATTTGATGATAACCAGATCTAAGATCAATCTTCGAGAAGTACTTAGCACCACGAAGCTGATCAAGCAAGTCATCGATCGTTGGTAGAGGATACTTGTTCTTGATGGTGACGGCACTGAGATTGCGGTAATCAACACACATCCTCATTGATCCATCTTTCTTTTTCACAAATAGAATAGGTGATCCCCAGGGCGAAGCACTAGGCCTAATAAAGCCCTTGTCGGAAAGTTCCTTCAACTGCTTCTTGAGCTCTTCTAGCTCATCCACTGACATACGGTACGGTCGCTTAGAGATGGGACTGGTTCCGGGCACAAGATCAATGATGAACTCAACGTCACGATCCGGTGGCATGCCGGGCAACTCTTCTGGAAACACTTCCTCATATTCCTTGACAACGGGGACATCCGCGAGAGTCTTCTCCCTTTTCTGAAATTCTTCCTATGACTTGAGTGCATTCAGGGCACATAGAACAGATACTAATTTATCCTTCTGAGGTGCACATCTGACTGCTTGGCCAGAAGGATGAGTTATCTGAACATATCTGGGTAAACAAGAAATCAAACCCTTGTGCTCGGTAAGCCAATCCATGCCTAGGATGACATCCAAACCATTCGATGGTAGAAGGGTAAGGTTAGCTCGAAAGGTTAGACCCTCGATAGAAAGCTTCACTCCCTTGCAGATATGGGTGCTTCTCATCTCACCAAGAGGAGAATTGGTGACTATAGGCTCCAAACGTGGAGTGATAGGTATCTTACTCTCTCGTGCAAACTTAGACGAGATGTATGAACATGTAGCTCTAGAATCAAACAGAACGGATGCTTTAATGCCATTAACAAGAAACATACCGTACACAACATCTGGGGCAGCTTGAGCTTCTTCTACGTTCATGTGCGTGAGATGACCACGGCTTGCAGATCCACGGTACTGAGACTTGGGTGCAGCAGGTGCGGGTGTCTTCTCAGGACAGTCAAACACCTTGTGGCCAGGTTTACCACAACCAAAGCAAGTGAACGGCACACTGCCTGTGGGGGTTGGTGCAGCGGCCTTCCAGCTGCCTAAGTTTGGCGTAGCACGAACAAGCACAGAGTGATCAGTCCTGTGATGTGGCTGCGATGAGTGCTCACGGGGGTAGCGATCCTTCCCAGCACGGTCACGAGAGCGGTTGTCACGAGAGTAACGATCACGGGAGCGATGGTCATGGGATAAGCGTGAGTGGTCAGTCGAGTAGGTACCACCACTCCTACCTGAGCCATAGGTAGAGTCCTTGTCGTAATGAGGACGGCTAGACGTCTTGTCCCGACGGAACCTCTTACGCTCATGGTCACGATAGAAGCCCTCGGACTTCTTCCTCTCCCTTCTGGACATTTCTCCTGCCTCCTTCTGGTCTTTCTCAATCTGGATGCAACGATCGATCATGTCACGAAGTGTGTGACTCTTGGTGCCTCCCAGGGCTACCTTGATCTTGGGGTTCAGACCCTTCCTGTACTGCGTGATCTTCTCCTTCTCAGAAGTCGCAACATGCAGAGGTGCATAGCGCATCAAACTGGTGAAGGTGTTGGTGTACTCGCAGATGTCACATCCTTTCTGGGTGAGGTTGCGGAATTCCTCCTCTTTCTACTCCATGACTCCCTCAGGAACATGGTACTCAATGAACTCATCTGCGAACTCATCCCAGGTGATGTGATCGGGGTCCTCATGAGCTTGGCGGTAGCTGTCCCACCAGGAACGCGCAGCTCTAGTGCGGTGGTGAGCAGCGATCCCGACTCACTCCTCTGGGGTACAAGTGGTAAGCTCCAGCTTCTTCTTGATCTCGCGAAGCCAATCATCAGCTTCCAGCGGTTCCTTGTAGGTGCCATCGAAAGTGGGTGGCCTGAGCTTTAGAAAACCCTCAAGTTTCCTCTAGAAGTCATTCGGATTTCCTCCAAAGCGGTGATTGGCTCCATTGACCAAAGCGGCAAGCAGCTGTGTCTGTTGCGCCATCACTTCCGCCAGGTTTGGCGGGGGTGGCGGTGGCGGAATCGGCTGCGACGGAGGGTTCGGCTGAGGCGGAGGTCCATTGCCATGGGCATCACCTCCTCCAGCGGCACTTCCTGTTGGCGGGGTCCGCTCATGATCGTTCCCACCTGGTTGAGGTCGATGGGTGGAACACGACCTCCCCTTCGTCCATAGCGTCTTCCACGCCCAAGCTCGGGTTCGGGTGGAGGCGGACGGTTGCCCAGACGTGCGGAGCGACGTGCAGACATCTGCGACACGGGTCGACAACTGTTTAGTACTTATTGGTTAAATATAATTAAATGATTTCAACGATTTAAGGAAAAACATTTAATCTATCCAACACTCATACAAAGAAGCAATAAGAGCCATAAAATGCAATAGGATCGATCATTCATTACATGGTTGCATTACATGGCATCATCTCTAGCAGCTACGCTAGATGACATGCGAGACTTGCACTACGAGAAGGTAACTCATGGATACAAGCTAACTCATGATGTGGCCACGTAGGGTCCACACTACTCTGACTCATACATCGGCGCGTTGTATACTCCTGGGTGAAAACGGTTGCCAAGAACTGTCAACTCCTCCTGTGACATGTGAAGGCGCTTCACATAAGCCTGAGCTTCTCCGAACTCCTTGGTAAGTGGTAGGTTGATGGGAGCTGGACAGTGGTCGTGCCTCAAGAGAGAGTGGCCAATCTGGAAAGTTTCCTTAAAGGGGTCCTTGCGTCTGGCTGACAAAGGAAGTCTGTCACGCAACTCAGCGTACTCCTAGCAGCGTCTCTCGTCGGCATTCTTCCAAGCTGTCTTGAGTCTCCTGTGCCTGTCCACCAAGGTCTCATTCTGAATCATCAGGGCAATCAGATGGCCTTGGTTGCACTATGCTTTTGCTTCTGCTTTCTTCAGGGCTTTTACGAGCATTGACTTCTCACACTGCACGGTGAAGTTGCTCTTGCCATCTTCCCGTCTTCTCTTCTGTAGTTCTTTGATCTCCATATCCTTGTCCATCTTCTCTCCCTCCAACAGGAGAACTCTTGCATCAAGGTAGTAGTTTCGGAGCCCAATGTCCTCAACCTTGTCTCTCAGGTCAGCGACCTCGGCTCTGTGAGCCCTTGCCTGACGTGCGAGCTTGTCCTTCAGCTCTTCTTTCTCCTTAGCTTCCTACTCGCAGAACTCCTGGTACTCCATCAGAGTGTTGTGGTTGAGACATCTCTTCTTCTCTGGGTGCTCTATGTAGCGGTTTTGCTCAAAGAGGTGAGCGGTGGAGGCACGGTTGCAAAGACTGGTCTTTGCTTGATTGGCCTGACCAGATCATCCTGCTGCTCTGGTGTGAGGAGAGAGTTCAGGGCCTGAGGAAGAAGGCGAAACTTTGTGTTGTGAAGGTGCTCGTAAGCGATCTTCATCACTTCACGCAGGGCCTTGTGTGACACAGACTGGATTCCTTCCTCGATTGAGTCTTCAATTGTCATCTCCAGGAGAGCTGGTACTGAGGGCAGAGTCTGACTTGCAGGGATCTCTAGGTGAGTGACCACGTAACCCTAGATTCCTCCTTCTGAGTCTGGTGCTCCAGTGCAGGTGTACTTGATCTCCTCGACAGGCACTCCGAGTACTCCCAAAACATGACGCAGAGTGTATGGAAAGCCTGGGAACTCCTGTCCCTCGTAGGTGAACTCAGCCTTGGGCATGCTGCTCAACGGTCCAAGCGGGGGTCCAAAGCTCGTCATCTGCACGTTTCAAAGGGAAGAAGGGTCAGCAAGTCAGTAATAATAGAGAAGCCTTGCATAAGAAGAAATGCAGGGTCGATATATAATCGAAAGAAAATTAGGTTTGTCCTGTACTAACGTCCATTTCTAGGGTTTCGTCCTAAGGTCAAGTATGGCTCTGATACCAACTGAAACGACCTTGACTTCCACGAAGGGAAATCCACAGTGTCGGAGTGTAATATGACCATTTAAATCATATTACCCGATAACAGTTGAATCCATAATCCATACATCGAACAAAAGAGTGCAAATAGAGGGAGTTACAATAACTTATTACATCGCCACAGGACGAAATCAGAGTTCATGTATCATAACAGTAAAAGCTTGAGGTGCGGAAGCTATCTTCTTCTCTCCAATTTGAGCGTAGACACGAAACCCTCAATCGCTGTACTCCCCAGATGAGTACTCACTCCTTGAACCTGAAACCAAATTTTCAGTACGATTTGTACTGGCCACACTCCCACCCTATGCATTGCTTTGTGGAAGTGGATGCAAAAATAATGATATCTCAAAAGGAACCTATAAGGCTGGGGTTTTCCTATGAATTGTTCAGGTATATAAAACAATAGTATAATAAACAAGTTTTAAACACAAACTCATTCCCTTCATCTATCTCCATCCATATCTGTAACATCATCTCATCTCCCCAACACCCTCTCAGACTCTGGTCGACAAGCCAACTCCCTCTTGGCTTGCCTCAGCGGCCCGCAGCCCTCAAACTGGCTCACGGCCGGAAATCACACTCAGAGGAAGGTAGAACACTCCACTCACTAGTCCGGTGCATACGAAACATAGGAAAGGTCCATAGCCGAAGATTCGGCATATGTATCGATCGATCAACCATACACTTTGCAGAGGTTTCACTAATCCACCAGATAACCATCATCGATGCACGCGAGCACCTAGGCAGATTCCGGGCGCCTACTGCCATAGGCGATGCCACTCTACCATCCAGCACTGGATCACTGGAACTGTGAAGAGAGCATGTATCCGCTCCCGTAGAGGATGCCATGCCATGTACCCACTCCCGAAGGGGGTGCCATGATCGTCTCGGTAGGGTGTTATCTCCATCCCATGCATATACCTTCCTATCACTTCTCTCCTAGCAGTAGTGGCATCGACCTATCCAGCGGTTCGGCCGTCTCCCCCCCATGGAGAGCGAGTGGAAAGCAAGAGATTCCTAGGTCCGGATACCAGCGCAACAGTTCCTAGATTTGAACAAACCGGGATATCTTCATCAGGGTTTATCTTTAACGTGCTACCACGGCACCTTCATCCCGGGCTCCACCTCTCAGAGGATCACACCCAAGGACCACCATCACATCTCAGTTAGCCCGCCACAGGCTCCTCTCATGGGAATGTCCAGAACCATTCCCTGGCAAGACTTGCTCCAAAAGCTCATTGTAGCTCTCGGCTCGATCGACTCAACCCTCACCCTACTCCCTGCCGTAAGCTCCACCCCAAACCCAGATACAACATCATCAGCTCACATGCCAATCTAAAGCATCAACTCACACATCCAGCCTGGCACCCTCTAGGCCTTCCCCGGGTTCATCACGTCGCATCAAAATGTAAGCAAGTGAAGTATAGAAATATAAGTATAGCAGATAAGCAGGTGGCTATCATAACAGTGGGTAAGCAGGTGATAGTTTACAACAAGGTAGGGCTCATCAAATAAATACTCTATCATGCAGTCCTAGCACAGGCATAGCATTATAGCAACATGAATTTAAAGCACTAGCCATACTATAATTGCCATGCGTAATGGGATCTACGAGGTTAGATGGTGTGTGGCACCTTCACTGACGTAGCTGTCGGACTTCTCCTGGTAGTCACTGTCATCAGACTTGTCCTCACTCGAGCCTGTAACGAGATTTAACGGTCGTGGAAGCGACCCCTATAGATTAGCACAAAGAACGAATGCAAAATAGAAGGTCCAAATACACTCAAACATAGCCTAGATAGATAGGGCTCGATTTATAGAAAATTTGGATATGTGGATCATAATTTTCTGAGCTCGTATGAATTAGTTATAAATTTTCAAAGATTTAACCATTTTCTAAAAAGAAAAAGGGCTCGAGGGTTAGGTCTTGAGGGGTATGGTCTCGAGGGGTATGGTCTCGAGGATACTGTCTCAAGGGGTACAGTCTCGAGGATACTGTCTCGAGGGGTACGGTCTCGAGGATACTGTCTCGAGGAGTACGGTCTCGAGGATACTATCTCGAGGGGTACGGTCTCAAGGATACTGTCTCGAGGGGTACGGTCTTGAGGATACTGTCTCGAGGGGTACGGTCTCGAGGATACTATCTCGAGGGGTACGCTCTCGAGGATACTGCTCTGCTTCTACAGCGGTGCTCGGCCGGTTACGGCGGGGTTAAACATCCGGCGGGGCTGCTCTAGGACTTCGCTAACCTGTGCTTCGTCCTCGGGTCGTTAAGGCGGACACGTAGGTGGTCATCAAGTCGGGGGCTTGGTCCCAGCGACGTGCTTTACGGCGGACAGCGGCTCGAGGGTGATGGTGCTCGACGACAGCCTGCCTCTGCTCGAATCCAAGTCTTGGCTGGGCTCGGGAGTGCAATTAGGGTTGCCTTGCACTCCTACGCTGCACCTGCAGCGACCAATTAATGCGGCGGAGTCTGCGTGAAGGCCAAGTCCACAGCGGTTCTTCGGCGGAACGGTGGTGCTCGGTGCTCGAGGGTCAGTTTGTCGAAGGGTCGGTTCGAGCGCGTGATCCGTCTCGGACGAGATCGGCTCGAACGCGGAGTTCCTCCTCGAAGATCGACGGCGAGGAAACCCTCGATTCCTGGTGCCACAAAGGATCTCTGGCGCCATTAACCCGCCCATCGGTTTCGGGACTTCACGACAGTCACGTTGATGGGCCTCAGGGCGACAGCTTTGCTTCCAGTGATGAGCTCTATGGTGGACAGCGGTTCGATGGTGACGGCGCTCGATGTACACTTCACACCAAGTCACTCCAGCTCGAATTGGCGGCGTAGATGGGCGATTGGAGTCACGTAGCACCTGCTCGAGGTGCCGGCGATGACCAAAACACACGGCGGAGTCCGCGCGGGCAGCAACTCCCACGGCGGAGCTTTGACAGGTCCTTGGTGCACGGCAACGGCACTCTAAGAGGGTCCACGGTCTCCATCCCCTTGCCCAATCGATGCAGCTCGTCACGGCGGAGCTTCCCGGCTTCATCTTGCTCCTCGAGGGTGGTCGGAGGTGGCAGGAAACGACGGTGAACAGCGGCGTTCTGGAGCGGCAACGTACTGACACGTCGACGACAAGGTGGTTTGGGTCGGTGCTCTGGAAAGGCAAACATGGAGCTAGGGTGTGCACGGAGTCCGTCTTATCAAGGTGAGCGCGGATCCGAAAACAATGGAGGTCGAGGCTCAACGAAAAGGCGGCTGGGTGATCTTGCCATGGTGGTGCTTGGCACGCGGCGATGAACTGGGCGGCTTCCGTTTTGGCATCCTCCCGATGCCGTGGTCCAAGGAGGCTCGGCTAGTCTTGTGTGTGTGCGGGTGTGTCCAGTGAGGTCGGTAGTGACCTGGGCCTACGCGCTCACGGCGGAGCGCCATGGCCAACAGCATGGCGGAGGGTTCGAGAGAGCGGCGATGGCGGTGCTCACCGACGGGTCGAAGAGGATGGTGTGTGGTAAAAGTCCAAGCGGCTCTGGCTCGCAGTACTGCTCCTCCTTCCTACTCCCGACGCAGCAGCGGCGGCTCCGAGTCGACGGTCTTCCTCCGCAATTCTGGCGGCGGCTTCTTCTCCTTCCCCGACTCCTTTCTTCCCTCTTCCTTCAGCTTTTCTCCAATCAAGGCTGGCAAGGTGGAATTGGGCTCCACCAGAGTGGTGGAGGCGGCCTGGGAACCCTAGGGTGCCGGGGGTGCTTGCTTTATAGGGCGGACGCGGTGGTAGGTAGCCGACGGACGGTCGATCACGGCTTCTGCTTGATCGAGCGACCAAGGGATGTCCAGGTCAGCAGCTGGGGCTCGATCTAGGTCCAGAGAGCAGCGAGAGGGGGCTAGGTAGCGCTGGGTGTCAGAGTTCTTTATGACGGCAACGTTCCAGGTGCGCGAGGTTCTTTACGGCGGCAATGTTCCAGCAGCGAGAGAGCAGCAGGTGCGCGCGCGCGGAGAATCTTGCCTGCGGTCGTGGAAACATTACGCGGGCTGGTCGGTCCAGGTGGCTTGCGGGCGCGCATCAATGCGGGGCGACACGGGATCGAGCGGTCGAGGCAGGTTGCTTAGGAGCGACGCTGGGGAACAGTGCTGATGCGAGCACGCGTGGCCGGTCAGGTGACCTCAGCAGGCACGATGACATGTGGGTCCCACTACGGGGCCCCATCGTCAGCGGCTGCGGCGGCTCGGAGCGGCGCGTGGACGCGCGCGGCTCTTGCTGGGCCGGCTGCCCTGCTGGGCCGCGCAGCGCGCGGTCGCGCGGGCGAGCGTGCGGGCCGGGCCGACTGGGCTGCTTGGGCCGATTCCTTCTTTTCTTCTTCCTTTTCTTTTCCTGTTTCATTTTCAATTACATTTTTATATATACTTATATATATACATATATATGTGGTGTGCTAAATTCATGCAACAAAATAGTGAGCATACATGGCCCAAATAAGGCTAGGGTATTATTCCCTTAATATTTATTTATCAAAATAAATACTATGTTGCCATTTTTAATAATCATCACATAAACCAAATAAGAATCCAATTCACTCTTTTAATGCAACATGATGATTTGAACAATTGAAACATTAAAATATAACATGTGAACATAGAGCATTGTTATGAGATGTTAATTAATTTGCAACATATGAATGCCATGCATGACATGCTAGGGTTGATGCATATGTAAGGGGTAGATGATGACATGTCGCACCACATCACTCAGGGTTTTGTCGAAAAAATTTTATAGTTTGAATTTTTGGGTTGTTACACCAAGGACTTGAGGGAGGACTTGAGTGACAGCTATTCAGGTGCCACACCCCACCCAACCTCGTAGAATCCTATTACGCATGGCATAATATCTAGTTTGCTAGTGCTTTATTTATAAATATCACCTAATGATAGGTCATATAGTAGAATTGCTTGATGAGCCTTTACCTTGTCGCAACCTTACCCCTGCACACCCACTGATAGGCTAGACACATGCTTATTTACTTATGATGCTTTACTTCTACTACGCTTATATCTGTGAAGTGATGCATGGTGGAGAGTATGGTATGGTATATGGTTAAGGCATGTGGTGCCACTTTACTCGGGGAGAGTGCTACGTGTGTCTTGGGTGTGTGGTGAGGGTTGAGTTAATCGGACAGGATTCTACGACGAGCCATGAGGGCGAGTCTTGCCAGGGGGTGTGTTCTGGGCATCCCTATGTGAGGTATCTGTGGCAAATACATTGTGAGGTAAATGGTGATCCGGGGGGTAGGAGGTGCTGTTGTAGCATGGACTGTTGTAGTCCCTATGAGAAGATAATCCTGTCTGACCCCCTAGGACCTGATATCTCATGAGAACCAGAACCTTGGGACCTACGTGCTCACCACTTGCCCCTGAATGGGCGGGGGACGGAAGTCTGACTAGTTAGGACAGTGCCACTACTACTAGGTTATTAGTAGATAGTGTCAGGAGGTACAGGCATTGGGTCCCACACCCTCCTTAAAGCCGCAAAGTTACCTTGGTGGCCCGGGTAACTATGCCTCACAGTCTCAGTGTGCCGGTGTACCTACCTGTGTTCTGGTGGTATTTCGGGGTGTCCCAGTACTGAGTGGTAGGGTGGCATCACACCGGTTAGAAAGCAGCCAGAATCAGCCTAAGCGGAGCGCACCGCCGAGGATGGTAATCTTGTGGTTATGGGAGTACACACACTGCAGAGTTTTGTATCTATATATAGTCCGCGGCCTTGGTATGGCCTTTCCCTCGACCTACGCTTCTCAGGAGTAGTGAGATGAGTCCTTCTATTCTCCCCCTGGGGTTACCCTTCTGGCTGTGAGCCGCTGAGACAGGCTCCGAGAGGGAGTTGGACCTGTCGACTGAGTGCGAGTGTGAGATGTGTGTGATGGTGTTGGGATGGGATGGATATGTGGATGAGATGGGTTAAAACTTGATGGACTATATTATATAACATTGGTCACTACTTGCATAGGAAACCACAGCCATATATTAGGCCTCTTTGATTATATCCTTTGCATCCCACCAAATACTACATAGCAGAAGCAAAATATAGGGTGGGAGATGTGGCCAGTACAAAACATACTAAAAATTTGGATCTAGGTTTGAATGATGGCTTGCTGACACCCCTGAAGGACAAAAGGATTAGATGGTCTCGTGCCTACACTCAAGATGGTGAAAGACGATGCTTTCGCAATATCCCTCTACTTTCGCAGCTGTTCTGGATGCTAGATACTTTGATGATTCTGCCATGTGGCGATGTAATGAATTATGTAAACCCCTCTATTGTAATCTTTTAATCGATGTATGGCTTTGTAATCAACTAATATTGGATAAGTTGATGTTTGGACCTCCTGGGCTATCATTATATCCTTCATTCTGTGTATTTTCTTTCACAGAAAACTAAGGATATTTCAGTTGGTATCAGAGCCATGCTTGACCCTAGGACGAGAGCCATAGGATTGGACGATAAATTAGGAGATCTTGAACCACTTTTGGTTATATACCGACCTTGCATAACGCTTTTTTGCTTGGCTCATCTCCTCTCTTACTCACCTTCTAACTTCTTTCCTGGCTCTTAATGCAGATGGAGAGCTTTGTGGAGATCCCCTTCTAAGAGAAGTATCAGCAAGACTACGCCAAGGTCCTATGTGAGATGCTCCAGCACCTTGGTGTCCCCAAGTCAAACTATCACTGGATCTGCCACCGCAAGATGGGACCCAATGGACCAGAGGATTGCTTTGTGGTGTTGATTCGGATCATTGAGTGCAATGAGGTACCTGCACTAAAGCCCTTCGTCATCCGAGAGATGGACAGGACTATCACCAACACCGCACAGATTGCTGCATGCGTCGCCCTCCAGATCGTGATGAGAGACACCTATGAATTCCTCAAGACAGGACCATTCCGCCTGCTACCCCAAGCCCTTGATCTCTCCAGAGGTGACATAGATCATTGGGCCGAGACCGAGAGCATCTAGGGTAGGGAGCATGATCGCACACTCAGAATCATAGGGGAACACATGGTTGCCTAGGACAAGCTCATCCTAGTGCTGGAAGGTGACAAGCGCTACTACAAGCATCAGGTCACAGAGCTGGAAGCAAAGGTGAAGGCCCAAGAGGAAGAGTTGGCCAAGCTAAAGATGTGGAGCTGGTCCAACACGGCACACCTTGCCAAGTACATGAAAGGTTGTGTGTATCTGCGTGATGTGGTGAGAGCAACGCTGGAGAAGTGGAAGCAGTCTGATGCACATCGTATCTAGCAGTATGAGCAGGTACAGATGCAGCTGCCTACCCACTATCGCAAGGTGCCTCTCACCAAGAAGTTCAAGGTAGGGTCCACCAGCAACAACATGGATGCCTGCCCCATGCCCGAGTCAGAACCTACTCCAGAGTGGGAAGAAGCCCGCAAGTATGTGCAGAGGATGCTCAAGACCGACGCACAGCTCTAGGAGATGGCTGCTAGTACCTTCCCCCTCGTGCCACCAGGTTCGACTCCCAAGCAGAGATCCGTAGCTGACGCAGAGTAACCCAACTAAAGATAGCCCTACAATGGCTAAGAAGACATGACTCACTTCTAAAGTAGAGTAGATTGTCCCCTGTTGAAGCCTACCTACGTGTAGTGTGGAAATTCCTGCGAGTCTCTTAGTGTAGCCGCTAGAGACATCGCCGTGTAACCAACTTGATGTAATGGATGCTCGAATTTTAATCGCATCTTATGGAGTTTCATTTCTTCTTTTAATGAGTGTTAGATAGATAAAAGTGCTTCAAATTAATTAAATTAGTTTAAACTACTTAGCTAATTTGATAATAATTCATATCACTTGCACCTGTTCCTAAGTCTAGTGATCTTGAAACAGGATGTCCACCTGCCGTTCAGCACATCTGAGCCACCACGCACCACTTCCAGGGCCCGCCATGGGCCATGGATGCGGTAGTAGTCATAGCAACATGGGACATAGGATCCCCATTGGATTCAACCTAGAGAAGGAAGAACATCAGATCGTCACTCCGCCACCCGTGAGGACCCATGTTGAGGAGCGTTCTCCACCACCCCCACCACTTTTGGCTAGGGTGATGGTTCATCAAACTCGCCTCCTAAAAACCTTGACTGAAGAATTCCAGCCGAAATTGGCTAGTGCACTCATGTTGGAGCTTCCTACCTTCGATGGCGCCGACGGTGACCCTATAGGATTGGCTATATGACATCACACAGGGGCTAAAATCAACCATCTACACCAAGGAGGATCAGGCAAAGATCATATCCCACCACTTCAGGTTAACACCCAGGCATGGTGGAATGGATCCAACACTGCTCACTAAGACTCCGCCAACATCTCATGTGAAGAGTTCACTAAGGCCTTTTATGAGTGCCATGTGACAGTAAAAGCAGAAGAGGCTCTGGCAGAAGAGTTCCATAGCAACAAGTAGGGAACAGGCACAATTCACGAGTATGCTACCCGCTTCTTTCGCCTGATGCGGTATGTGCACCCAGAGAGTGTGGCCACTGAGAAGGATAAGGTGTATTACTTCACTCAGGGGCTGGGAGTTCCCCATAGCCTGGCTATCACAAGAAGGGCTTGCCACACCCTTGAAGAGGCCATCCATAAGGCACTAAGGTTAGAAAGGACCCACCAAGAGACAGGCATGCTCATCCCTATGAAGCGTCATCTTGAGGAACAATATCAGCACCCGGTACAGCAACGACCTCATATCAATGATCTCCCTACGAGTAGCTCCTTCCAGAGCCACCCCCTTCAGCATTCCAACACATGGGAGGTTACTGCAACCAGTCCTACAATAAAGGAACCCTTCTTCTGTTATGGATGTGGCCATCCTAGTCACAAGATCCAGGTCTATCCAAGAGAGAGAGCTACCACACCCACACCCACAGTTGGCGTCCCTCTCATTTGCTTTGTATGTGGACAACCAGGCCATAGAATTATTGACTGTGCTAGAGTTGACATTGCATCATCAGCTATGATTCTTTTCAAGAGGATCCGAGGTTCAGCAAAGAAGGTTTGCAATGATGCGTGAGCTGCCCGCTGGCAACTTACGCACAGTTTTTCTAAAGATGTCCCTGGCAACGAGGATCAAGGTGCAAGGGGCACCACAACTCTCGACGGAGTAACCTATTTTAGATGTTTCCAAAAGGTTCATAAGGCTGCATTTTGCCCTACTCCGAGTACTATGAACCATAGTGCACGAAGAGCCGCCTGTTGGCGTCTCGCCAAGCAAGCTGCTAAGGACATCCCCGACATAGAACAAGGTATGTGCTTGTAATTTGAGCTAATGCTACAATGATGTTTTTAATCTGGTATTGCATCTTTTATGCACTTACTACCAAGTCTGCATAAGATTTTAAACCTGCACACTACCATATGAGGATTCCCTCAGTTCTAGTCCTTTTTGGTGTCTCCACACCTAGAGAGGTAGATTATAAGGATCACTACTTTGGGATACCCTAGTAGCTAGGCTCACCTTGCTACCCTAGAATGCATGAGCAGTACTATAATGTTTGGAAAAGGTCTTTGCAAGTGGACGCATGGATCAATGCAACCCTCTACGCCGAAAAGGAAACAAAGGAAATAAGATGTCGTGCCATCAGGAACAAGTACCCTACAAAGGGTAGATGACCTGCTAGATTGGCTGCACAATGTTAAGTACTTTCCCAAGATTGATCCTAAGATCAGGCTACCATCAGATGAAGATAAGCGAAGAAGATGTACCCAAGACGGCCCTTGTCACCAAGTGTGAGTAGTCTGAGTACACTATTGTGACCTTTGGTCTTTTACGAACACACCTGCTTATCTTATGAAAAAGGCTAGAAGAGTTTGTGGTGGTCTTCTTTGACGACATCTTCATCTACCCCGCCACTGCCGGAGAGCATGAGCAGCATCTGAGGGTAGGGTTGGGAAGTACGAAGCATCAGCTCTATGCCAAGTTCAGCAAGTGTGAGTTCTGGCCTGAAGAGGTCGCTTTCCTAGGCCATGTACTCAATGCTGACAGAGTAGCTGTTGATCTGTCCAAGATTGAGATAGTGATGGGCTGGGCGCAGCCACAGAATGTGACCGATGTGAGAAGTTCTTGGGATTGGCTGGTTATAATCGCCGATTCATCGAGAACTTTTCCAAGATAGCTCGCCCCATGACCAACCTCCTGAAGAAGACCAATGAGTTTGAATGGACCCCCAGTGCAAACAGAGGTTCCAGACCCTGAAAGAGAACCTCACCACGATGCCTGTTCTTGCCTTGCCCGATAACCCCGGGACCCTGTGGTCTATTGCGATGCATCTCGCCACGGGCTTGGTTGTGTTCTGATGCGAAATGGGAAAGTCATTGCCTATGCTTCCTGTTAGCCTATGGAGCATGAACAATGTTACCTTACCCATGATCTCAAGATTGCAGTTGTGATCTATGCATTGAAGTTTTGGAGGCACTACCTGATTGGGAACAAGCATGAAATCTACACCGATCACAAGAGCCTGAAGTACTTTTTCACCTAGAAAAAAATCTGAACATGAGACAATGTTGTTGGCTTTAATGGATTAATGACTATGATGTGGAGACTCTCTATCACCCTAGGAAGGCCAATGTGGTCACTGACGCTCTTAGCCGCAAAAGCCATTGTTATGCTCTATTCACCACCACCTTGCCCAAGGAGCCGCAAGAGGGCATTGATGAGTTATGGATGGAGGTGATACCCCATGGTCTGTTGAATGAGCTTCATGTACACTACACCCCCATGGACAGGATCCATGAAGCCCAGCAACATTGCCCAGAGATTTGGGAGGTACACGAGCTCCTGACGCAAAGCAAGTGCCCAGGAGTCGGTAAGGACGAACAAAGCATTCTTGGGTACAAGAACTGCATCTGTGAGTCTTTTCAACTTCACCACTCGCAATAAGACCCTATCAAAAGGGCATGAGCTCAATTCTTGCATTTACCCTGAGAGCACCAGGAAGCATGCAATTTTGAGAAAGGAATCCTAGTGGAAGGGTATGAAGGCAGATGACACAGGACATGTTACTGGGAGTAGCATATGCAGACGCGTCAAGCTGAGCATAAAAGACCTATAGGGCTGCCAAGCCATTTGAGGTGTTTGGATGGAAACATGATGGCATGCCTACTGACTTCATCATAGGTTAGCCTCAAACACCTAAGGACATGCTATACGAGCGATAATCAATCGCCTGACCCAGAATAGCTCACTCCTTAGCAGTCAAGAGTGACACCAGAGATGGGCCGCTAGCATATCTATTTAATAGGAATGTTCTCAAGCTAGATGGAGCCCCTGGAAGCATAATATTGGATCATGGACCTCAGTGTGCGTCCAAGTTTTGGAAAAGCCCCGGATGATGCTATAGGGACTCAACCAGACTACCGCATCGCTTATCGCCTTCAGATCATTGGTCAGACTGAGAGGGTGAATCAGACCCTTAAGGACATGCTTCGGGCATGTGATCTCTAATATGGACAAATTGGATAAGAGTTGGTTCATGCTAGGTTCCCCTTCAACAATAGATGCCGAGCAAGTCTTTAGACATCATTGTTTGAGGCCATGAAAGGAAGGTGGTGCAGACCCCACCCCTGGTGTGGGGATAGAAGAAGGAAGGATATCAACATCCTTGGACCTGCCACCATCAATGAGGCTAAAGAAGGAGTCGCCCAAGTGCGAAAGGATCCAAGGACTTCCCGGGAACCATGTCTGCCTTAAGGTCTTCCCACCTTGAGGAACTCCCCATTTCCATGCAAAGAGAAAGCTAGCACAAGGTACGTGAGGCCATACCGCATCTGTACAAGGATTGACAAGCTTGCCTATAGGATAGAGTTGCCGGGCAACTCATAAAAGTACACCAGTGTTCCATAAGTCATAGCAGCGCAAGCATTTGGAACTACTGGGACAACCGATATCCACAGATGAACTAAAGATACCGGATGCCTTGATATACCGAGAGCACCCTGCTCGCATCTTGGACACAGCCACCAAAGGAGAAGGGGGAACACCCTCCTACCAATGTGCAAAGTTCAGAGAAGCGACCACATAGAAAGAGAGGCAACTTGGGAAAAGAAGTCAGTACAAAAGAAAGCCTTACCCCTACCGGTTAGAAGAGTGAGTTACATCTTTCATCTTGAGGACGAGATTCTCATAAGGGGGTAGGACTGTAACAACCCTAAAAATCCCAAACACCAAAAATCACAACCAACAATTTTTTTTCTAAAATAACCTATGGTTGGTGGCCCAACGCAACCAGCCCAGCCCAACGTGCCCCCAAGCTGGCCTGCTGCCTCTCTACCCATGTGGCTCACGATAGCCTGCCAGCTACCCAGCCATGCTGCCCGCTCGCCTGCGCATCGCTGTGGCCTAGCTGGCCGAGACAGCCCAGCAAGGCGCTGGCCTCCTGCGCGCCCGCAACGCCTGTGCCCGCCGTGGCCTACCTCGGCCTGCTGCCCCCGCGTCTCACTAAGGCCATGCCAGCCCAACAAGCACCGCACCCACGCACGCCCCCGCTTTGTCGCTGCCATGCAGGCCCGCCCTGTCAGGATCCCCGTCCTCTCTTTTCTAGGAGCTCGCCCATCCCGTCCGAAGTTCTAGTTATGGAATAGCTGACCTCCACTGTTCACCCACGCCTGCACCCACATAGATGCGCACCACACACCCCATCGAGTGCCATGACCTCCCCCATAACCCTAACCCTAAGTCACAGCCGCACATGGTCGCCAGATGGGCATCTTCCATCGGCACCGTCCATGGCCACCATGGCCGCCACCGCTGTGCTATAAAAGAGGACCACCTCGCACCGCTAGGGTTTCCCCCATGCCAGCCGCCTCTCTGTTGACAACCGCACGCACCTCACACACTTGCATAAGTCACAAAGAGGAGAAGAAGGTGGGGGAAAGAGGAAGCCAGAGTCGGACCCGCGCACCGTCAACGTTGCTGCTCGCCATAGGAGGACCCAGCCGCCCCGCTCAACAATGACGCCGCTGCTCTGCTACACCTTTCCCGAGCGCCTGCTACCATGACCCTGCAGCATCCGTCGCCGTCAGCACCACCGAGGTAAGTTCGCCCATGCCTCCCATGGCCACCGGCCAGAGCGACCCCTCACGTTTCCGCTCTCTGCTCCTCGATAGGCTCCTTTAACCACCTAGACGCATTCGCCATTGCCTAGAACGCCCTCTGGGCAACTTCTCGACAGCCGGCATGGACCACAGAGGGGCCATGCACCTTTGCAGCCCTAGTCTTCCTAGACTCCGGCCGCCGGAGCGCCGCCGTGGTCTCGTCGCCGCGCGCGCCCCCGCTGAGCCCTCGCTAGCTACACCCTTAGCCTCTAGAGCTCCGAGCTGCCTTGCTGCTCGCTGTCGGCTAGGGGCCGTTTCTGCCCAAATTGGTGACCCTGCTATGCTCACTAGACTGTACACACCCCCACGTGCAAGCTCTGGCTACCTCGTGCGTGCCGCCTTGCCTTACAGCCGTGCCACCGCCGCCTTGCGCTGCCCGACAGCCGCTGCCATGCGCGTGCTGGCCAGGCCGAGCCCCGCGGGCTCGCTTGGACTCCATCCCCTTGTTTGCCTTGGCCTCGCGCTGCCATAGCACACACTAAAGCCACCCTCAACACTCTGCAGTCACCTGCAGTCGCGCCTCCGCCGTCTGCCGCAGCTGCGACACGCGCGCCGGTGACCTCGTGAGCCACAAACTGGCCGCGACTCTGTAGCCACTCTCGCCACAGCCTAGCACCACCTTGGCCCTTGCTTTGCCTAGCCTTGGCCCACCGCAGTCACAGTGCCGCCCGCCGCCGGCGAGTGCTGCCGTGCACGGTCGCTGGCACAAGGAAGAGAAGGAGATTTTTCCCCTGCCCCGTGTGGACCGAGCCCACAGCGTCCACGTGGACCAGCAGAACCTACCAGAGACCGCCACCTAGCCCTGCTGTCTTCGGTTCACCATGAACCAAGTCCGTGGACCGCCAAGCCATAAACTCAGCCCACCAAAGATCCAACCTGCCGCGCAGCCAGTCCCTAGGCCGACACGTGTCTGGGCCAGGCCTGCCCAACCCGGCCTAGATCTGGCCCAACCTGGCCCAGATCCGGCCCTGCCCAGGCCCGTCGAGGCCCGATAGGGGGACCAGTCAGGTTGATCGTTGACCGATCAATGGCTGACCATTGACTGGGTCCCACCTGTCAGTGACCATTGACCCCAGTCCCACCTGTCAGTGACTAAGCTACCGAACCCACGCTGATGTCAGCATGACATCAGCCCTGCGCTACTACTGCTGGACCCACGATGCCACGTGGACTAACCAGATTCGTCACATGTCAGCCTGTGATTTATCTGGTTCTTTTTTCTTTTTTAGAACATGTTTTAATCTTCTAAAATTCATATCTCTCTCATACGAACTCCAAAAAATATGAACCAGGTGTCCAAATTTTCATAAAAATGAGATCTACGTTATAGGCTTATGTATGATTGAATTTGGAGTTACTAAATTTTATTTGGTTCTTTGTGATTGATCTATAGGGGTCGCTTTCGTGACCATTATGTCTCAATTTTTAATTCTGCAAAGGATTTACCCGAGGACGAGGACTAGGAGCGTGCCAAGGACTTGAGGGAGGACTTGAGTGACAGCTATTCAGGTGCCACACCCACCCAACCTCGTAGAATCCTATTACGCATTGCATAATATCTAGTTTGCTAGTGCTTTATTTATAAATATCACCTGATGATAGGTTGCATAGTAGAATTGCTTGATGAGCCTTTACCTTGTCGCAACCTTACCCCTGCACACCCGCTGATAGGCTAGACGCATACTTATTTACTTACGATGCTTTACTTCTACCACACTTATATCTGTGAAGTGATGCGTGGTGGAGAGTATGGTATGGTTTATGGTTAAGGCACGTGGTGCCAATTACTCGGGGAGAGTGTTGCATGTGTCTTGGGGGTGTGGTGAGGGTTGAGTCGATCGGACAGGATTCTACGAAGAGCCATGAGGGCGAGTCTTGCCGGGGGGTGTGTTCTAGGCATCCCTATGTGTGGTATCTATGGCGGATACATTGTGAGGTAAATGGTGATCCCAGGGGTGAGAGCCTTCATGGAGCGAAGCCCCGGGTAGGAGGTGCTGTTGTAGCATGGACTGTTGTAGTCCCTATGAGAAGATAATCCTGTCTGACCCCCTAGGACCTGATATCTCGTGAGAACCGGAACCTTGGAACCTACGTGCTCACCACTCGCCCCTGAATGGGCGGGGGACGAATGTCTGACTAGCTAGGACGGTGCCACTACTACTAGGTTGTTAGCAGATAGTGTTGGAAGGTACGGGAATTGGGTCCCACACCCTACTTAAAGCCGCAAAGTTACCTTGGTGGCCCGGGTAACTACGCCTCACAGTCTCAGTGTGCCGGTGTACCTACCGGTGTTCCGGTGGTATTTTGGGGTGTCCCAGTACTGAGTGGTAGGGTGGCATCGCACCGGTTAGAAAGTAGCCAAAATCAGCCTAGGCAGATCGCACCACCGAGGATGGTGATCTTGTGGTTACGGGAGTATACACTCTACAGAGTTTTAAATCTATATATAGTCCGCGGCCTCGGTATGGCCTTTCCCTCGACCTATTCTTCTTGGGAGTAGTGAGATGAGTCCTTCTATTCTCCCTCTGGTGGTACCCTTTCGGCTGTGAGCCACTGAGATAGGCTCCGAGAGGGAGTTGAACCTAGCGACTGAGTGCGAGAGTGTGAGATGTGTGTGATGGTGTTGGGATGGGATGGATATGTGGAAAAGATGGGTTAAAACTTGATGGACTATATTATATAACATTGTTCACTACTAGCATAGGAAACCACAGCCATATATTAGGCCTCTTTGATTATATCCTTTGCATCGCACCAAATACTACATAGCAGAACCAAAACATAGGGTGGGAGATGTGGCCAGTATAAAACGTACTAAAAATTTGGATCCAGGTTTGGATGATGGCTTGCCGACGCCCCTAAAGGACGAAAGGATTAGATGGTCTCGTGCCTATGCTCAAGATGGTGAAAGACGATGCTTCCGCAATATCCCTCTACTTCCACAGCTGTTTTGGATGCTAGATACTCTGATGATTCCGCCATGTGGTGATGTAATGAATTATGTAAACCCCTCTATTGTAATCTTTTAATCGATGTATGGCTTTGTAATCAACTGATATTGGATAAGTTGATGCTTGGACCTCCTGGGCTATCATTATATCCTTCATTCTTTGTATTTTCCCTTCACGGAAAATTGAGGATATTTCAGGGAGGCATCTGCTACCGCCTCCCCCACGAGAGGACACTACTCCACATGAAAGCAAGCATGCAAAATGCACGGATGAAGAGAGCGAGCATGCAGCGACTGAAGAAGGGGTGGACTCCATGGAGGAGCTCTACCAGGAGCAATGAGTTGCTTAAGTTGGAACTGTCGAGGTATAGGCAATGCCTCGATAGTTAGGGAGCTTCGTGATCTTGCGAGGCGTGTTGCCCCTTCTGTGCCGTGTGTCCTTGACACTCAGGTACATAAGGCAAGGATTGCACAGTTGAAAGGAACTTTAGGTTTTGACAAATCTTTTGCTGTAAGTAGTACAGGCCGTTGTGGTGGCCTAGGAATTTTCTGAAAAATAATATAAATCTAGAAATTTTACCTTAATCACAGTACCATATTGATGCTATTGTGAAGGAGACCGACTCGGATCCCTGGAGACTGACATTGTCTATGGGGAGGCACAAGCGAGCGAGAGGCACAAGACCGAGACCTTTCTTAAATTCATTCGGGCTTCATCACCGCTACCATGGGTTTGTGTCGGCAACTTCAATGAAGTTTTGTATCAACATGAGCATGTGGGTGTTCTGGAATGTAGCCGGGCTCAGATAGCCAGATTCAGGGAGATGGTTGATGTTTGTGGCTTCAGTGACCTTGGTTACAAGGGGTGCAGTAGGACCTTTGAAAAAAGGGTAGCTGGGGGCACTTTTTGCCAGGTACGGTTGGACAGGGGCCTCGCTACGGCGGACTAGTGTAGCCTCTTTCCACAGGCAAAGGTGAAGAATATGTCGACAGCAACGTCTAATCACGGCATTATTCTTTTGGAATGGCGGCCGAATTCTCATCCAAACCAGCAAGGCAGACACTTTAGATATGAACAAATGTGGAAGACTCATCCTTGGAGAAAGGATGGAGTGGCCACATCCTTGGGTGAGCTCAAATCAAAGTTAGAGGATGTATCCAACCACCTTGTGGTGGGACAAAAGTACTTTTGGGCAATGAGGGTAGAACTAAAAAAATTGAATGAAAAATTGGATCGCATGCAGCGAGATCCCTTACGGGTTAGTCCGACCTCTGAAGAGCTAAAGATAGTTGAGTGGATCAAAGAGCTGAATCATAGGGAGGAGATCATGTGGAGACAGCGTTCGCGTGTGACATGGCTGGCAGCTGGGGACAGGAATACCCATTTTTCCACCTCAAAGCGAGCAATAGAAAATGAAGAAACAAAATTACTCGCCTCAAAAATGCTAATGGTCAACTTACAGAAGAAGAAGGTGAATTGAAGTCATTGGTGTCTTAGTTTTATGAGGAATTATATACTTTTGAAGGCACAACCGACATGGATACCGTCCTAACAACTGTACCTAGGAAGGTTAATGCAGACATGAACAGCAAGTTAGTTGCACCGTTTGAGGATGGAGAAGTTAAGCATGCTTTGTTTCAAATGTTCCCTAGTAAGGCACCGAGACCGGATGGTTTTTCGGCTCATTTTTTCTAGAGGCACTAAGAGCTCTGTGGTGAAGAGGTTACAGCCATGGTGCTGAGGGTTTTGTGAGGGGAGGAAGAAGCAACCTCTATAAATGAGACATTGATCATGCTGATCCCAAAGGTAGCCAGCTCTGAGGAGATTGGTCAATTCCGCCCCATAAGTTTGTGCAATGTGCTTTACAAGATCGCATCAAAAGTGTTGGCTAACAGGTTGAAAGAAATTCTTCCACAGATTATTTCTAAAGAGCAGTCAATTTTTGTCACAGGTAGACTCATAACAGATCATATTATTACTACTTATGAGTGTCTCCATTTTATGAAGCAAAAGAAGTCAATCGATCAGATATGTTGTGCACTTAAACTGGATATGAGAAAGGCCTATGATCGTGTTGAGTGGAGTTACCTATCGGCGATCATGAGTTAGATGGGTTTTCATCAATCCGAGGGAATTTGGTAATGAGACTTATTACTTTAGTTTCTTTTTTAGTTCTATTTAATGGAAATAGATTACACAACTTCAAACCAACGCGGGGCTTAAGACAGGGCGATCCAATCTATCATATCTGTTCTTACTAGCAGCAGAGGGCCTCTCTGGCCTATTGAAATCAAACAATGAGTCATCAGTACTCAAAGGAATTAAGGTGGCTCCATCAGCTCCGATGGTGAGTCATTTACTCTTTGCAGATGACAGTCTGCTGTTCTTCAGAGCAAATGGTGAGAATGCTATGGTGATCAGTGAAGTTTTGACTTCATATTGCAATGTATTGGGACAACGGATCAACATGGACAAGTCATCTATCCTTTTTGCAAAAGGAGTTGGACAAAAAACCCATGATGAGATCAAGGTGATGCTGGAGATTCAGAATGAAGCACTGAATGATAAGTATTTGGGCATGTCGACTGACGTTGGGGCAGCCACCATTGGTGCCTTCAAATATCTGAAGGATAGAATGTGGAGCAAAATAGAAGGTTGTCTTTCACAATGCTTATCAGCATGAGGAAAGGAGGTTCTAATTGAGTCTGTTGCTCAAGCTTTGCCCACCTACTCTATGTCATGCTTCAGGCTACCAAGGGGTTTATGTGAACACCTAACGAGTCTGATGGGGAAATTTTGGTGGGGTTGCAAAGAGGGCAAGAGGAAATCGGCATGGGTAGCATGGGACTCCATGATAAAACCAAAGGTAATGGGAAGTTTGGGCTTCCCCGATATGGAGCTTTTCAATTTGGTTTTGCTAGCCAAACAAGCTTGGAGTGTTCTTTAGGAACCACAATCTCTAAGTGCTAGAGTACTCAAGTCAGTCTACTTCCTTGGCGAGCGTTTCTTAGATGCAGAGTTGGGATCTTCTCCGTCTAGGATATGGAGATCTATCATTGATGGTTGGGAGGTGCTCAAAGAGGGCTTGATCAGAAGAATTGGCACTAGTGAATTGACACAGATCTAGACATCGAATTGGCTACCATCTAGTAACTTATGCCGACCCATCCGGACTGCAGAACCAAATCCACTGCAGTATGTTTTAGAGCTTATAAATCATGATGAGGCATGGTGGGATTGGGAGAAGCTATACCGTTTCTTTACTCCGATTGATATGGAGATAATAGCTAACATACCGATCTGCACTAGAAGGCAACCTAATTTCTGGGCATGGCATCCAAATAAGAGGGGAATGTTCTCGGTTTGATCAGCATATTATATGTTGGTGCAGCTACGGGATTAGTCGGATGATGCTTTGAGAAATATTGCTGGCTGATCTGATCGGCAAGCAAACAAGGCGAAGTGAAGGTCAATATGGCAAGTTAAGGTACCTCCAAAAATTAGCAATTTCCTTTGGTGATTGGCTCGGGTCTCTATCCCAGTTGGAGAGGTCCTACAACACCGTAATATGGCACCTACTAGCGTATGCTTCTTTTGTGGAGCGCATGATTCTTAGAGGTACTCTTTGATTGAGTGTAATGTGGCACGTTGCATATGGGCTCTTGAGCAAGATCGTATTCTACATGCTATCAGTCAGATAGAAGAGATGGACGCCAAAGCCTGGCTAGCGGCGATATTCAAGAACCTCTCTTCGAAGGATTCGGTAAGAGTGTCGGTTGTGTTGTGGGCAATTTGGTATGCTCGACGCAACAATTCACGATCATGAGTTCCAGAACCCGCTGTCAACACACATCTTTATTGAGAGGTTTATCATGGATCTCAGAGAGGAGAAATCAAGGAACATACTCGTTCGGCAGACCCCACGACGTAGTCCACAATGGATTGCACCTCCGATCGGAATGTTGAAGATTAACGTGGACGCAGCCCTATCCAAGAATACAAGTAAAAGCGCGGTCTCAGCTATTGCTAGGGATGCCAATGATTGATTGATGGGAGTGTCATCACTAGTTTTGAGAGGGATCACTGACCTGGAGACAGTGGAATCTATTGCTTGTCAAGAAGGTTTAGCGTTGGGGCTGGATATCCAGGCGGATTGCTTTAGATTGGCCTGTGATAATCAGAATGTGGTGAAAAACAGCTCTCAGGGGTTCAGGGGAGTTACAGCCAGATTATCAAAGAAATTTAGGAGAGGAAAACGTCCTTTACCAGAGCTGAGTTTGTACATGAAAGAAGGGAATATAATGTCGATGCTCATAACATCGCGCGTAGCTCAATTCATGATGTGTATGGCCGGCATGTGTTGCTGTTGAATCCACCAGCTGGTATTTTAATTCCATTACATCGAATGAATAAATATGTGTAGTTCTGCTAAAAAAAAGCTACATAAGCAGAGAGAGAACAACGGGGGCAACAGTTAGAAGACGCGGCAGTTATATTGTACCGCAATAGTGTGGTTGACTTGCCGGTAATCACATGTACACATGTACATGCAAGTTCGCCCAGCCGAAAGCGAGGCGCCATGCACAACAGGGCAATAGCTAGAAGACGCAGCGCAGGTATTTATTCCATTTATTACACGCCACGCACATGTAGAGCTCCGGTGCATCCGGTGATGACTGATGAGCAGACGATGACGATGACGACGACAACGACGACGAGGTCACATGAAGACGACCCCAAACAAATCAGATTGAAGCAGCAGGCAGCTGGCCTTCGATCACGTAACCGCAGCTAGCCGATGGTTGGGACCTGGAAGACAAGGCCGTTGTTGTTGATGTAGAGGCGGACGCGCCTGGGGTTGAAATCGTAGGGACGTGGTTCAGGCGACCCCAGCGGCTGCACCTCCACGGCCACGTCGGGCCTCTCATTGGCGATCGTCGTCGCCGCTGGTGTCGCCGGCCAGCCAAACAGCTCCGGCCATGACGACTTCCCGGGGACGGGGATCGGCACGCTCCTCTTGCCGGCCGGCGCGCCGCTCTATGAGCTACCGTCAAGCTAGCTCTAGTTGATGAGCTCAGTTGTGAGAAAGTCGTCGACGCACGTCGTCGTAGGTTGTATCCAGATATACCTCTAGAACACGTGTATAAATAGATGTACGGCAGGCCGATCGGGAGCACCACACGCCATTCCTGACTACGACACATGTATACTAAATGACGCCGCGCCACACGCTGCTTCATTTGGCACCCAGTTACAGCTAAACAGTTGCTAGGTATGCACGTGCCTCGTTTGATCAGGAAGTTTTTGTTTTGCTATATCACTGCTCACAGGTAAGAAACACGGACGCGAATGCCTCGTTTCATCCGCAACTTTTTGTTTTGCACGTACTCGTATTCCAATGAGAATTATGGGATACATGCATATATGTCCCAGTATTCCGATGAGAATTATCGGAAGCTTGCGATTCTGTTGATTCCATATATATGTTCCAAATTGCGAGTCTTGGCTTTTCCATGTTATTTTTTTTCAAGGTATCTACACATACATAGATCAGTATGTATATCAATGTAGTGCATCGTAAGAAAACCTACTATAAAACTGACTTATATAATTTGAGATGAATGGACTACTCCCTCTGTTCCAAATTGTAGTTCACTTTGACTTTTTTATGCATGCATTTTGTTATGTATCTAGATATATTATTTATTTAGGTACATAGAAAAATACATACATCAAAAAAGTCAAAACGAATTACAATTTGAAACAGAGGGAGTACTATCCAACTATACCAGAACAATGTGGAGAACTGGAGATATCCAATACCTATATACCGAAACAATATCAGCATCCCATCCGCAAATCCACTTCTGCACACCTTTGCTCCGTCCAAAAGTGAGCGAACGATACGACTGCACATATAACTTGACTTATACTAACACTAAGATCATGCCCGTGCGTTGCAACAGAAAAAATATCACAATAATTTTGGTTTAACGTGTGTTGCACTATTCAAAAAATAACATTTGAGTTTGCCTCTGCATTGTTGTGGTTGCCAGAAAAATTAATTGCAATAAAACATAACAGTGTCATTCATGTAACTCAGATGGGCACTAACTCAGAAATTCAGCCTATCACCAGACAATATTATGTTTTGCCCTGGATGTAGAAAACTTCTAGGTCCTCTACTGCGTCCATTTGCACAAGATGCACATCGTGCACACCATCAACTTTCCCGCTGACAAGCCATCCCAAAAAATTGGGCATGTAATAATCAGCTGGAACTGTGTACTGTTGCAACAATTTCAGAGTTCCAGAATCCGAACATTTGTCTTCAAATTGATTGTTTTCAAACAGAGTGAGAAATAAAGTCAAAATGCTCATCTATCCACAAACATGGAATGAAACGCCCTGATTTTTCTATAAATTATTTTGCATTTTGCACATCTTTATTAAAGTGGTGATACATGCTTTAATAAAAATAAACGGCAGCAACTGTCAACACATGGAATTATGGAACCTAGAGAAACCCCTACTAATATGTGGTATCGTATAATCAGTCTAAATAAAGTTAAAGTCATAAGTAGTAATAGTAACTAAAAGATATAAAATGTTTTGTTGGCATGTAACAATGCCATCTACAGATTTACAAAGTAAACTAAAATCCTCTTTAATGCATTAGAAATCAATTTATCCCTCAAGAAAAGGATTAAGGTCATTCTTACCTCGTCATCAGGAGAGAATGAAGCCAATCGGCGATGGACTTATTGAGCATGTCTGCATATGCACAAGGTTGATAATGGGTTAAGCTGGCAGCAACGTTTGTTTTCTTAACTCTGGGCTGGCGGATAACAGTCTTAAAAGGCATATTGGCAACTGAACAAGAGTTTATGTGAAGTTTTAAACTGCAACTTTGGTGTCTATAAGAGGTATCATGCAGAATGTAGCACATTACTGTAATTATTGGGTCTTACTTACTGACATTATTTGTGCAAAATTTCCTGAAGACAGTTCTGATTAAATGACAAGCTACTTTCAAAAACATCTTAGTAACAGGCAGACACATGGGCACTAACTCAGAAACTCAGAGCCCATTACCACAGTATAATAATATTTGCCCACGCTCTAGAAAACTTCTGGGTCCACTACTGCATCCATTTGCACAAGATGCACATGCAAACCATCAACTTTAACGCTGACAAGCTACCCCAAAAAATTGCGCATGTAATGATCAGCTGAACTGTTTACTGTTGCAACGATTTCAGAGTTTCAGAATTCAGACATTGTCTTCAAGCTAATCACAAAGCGCAATTCAGCTCCAAGTTGCTGCGTAAAACATCTCAATAGAATGGGATGAGTGATCTGAGATACCTTGGCCGGCCAGAAGTAAACGTCAGTGTTGAAGAGTGAAGTGAAGAGTATCTTGATGGACACTTCCATGGCCTGTGGCAGTGCTACCTCCTCCACCTCAATGGACAGCGACTTGTTGGCCACTTGGCATCCCATGCCAGTATGCCACCATGGGCGCAGGGGTGCAAGAAAATCACCCACATAAACGTTAGCCCAAATAGTCTAGGAATAAAAAAAAATGGTCATTGCAAATTGCAGCATTCCTAGATCATAACAAAACAGTATCATGACTAACTACTTCCAATCTGAAATAACGAAAAGATTGGTCGCCATTATTCCTACAGGAAAAGAAAGAAACTTAAGAACATCCCCCACCAAAGAATTCAGGAAGACGGTTGTTGGGTATTTTAAACGCACACAGAAAAATCCGCAAGCGCATGGATACCGATGTAGCTTTCACCTGGGAGTATTCCAGAGTATCGATTGCCACGGAAACGTGAAGTGTACTAGAGATTCAAAAACGTCCAAGGTAAGGGGTAATTATGGGTAGAGTGGGATTTTATGGTTTTCTAAGTAGGTCTATCTAATTAATGGCTTACTCTATTTTACTTACTTCGGAGCAACAGTACCGTTCTGATTCTCGAAAAAGATTGGAGATAAAGTAATCGGAAGAAGGCTTCCAAAAAAGCTCTACGAAATACCAACCTTAACATGGTGGAATACAAAGGCCTAACAGAGCTGTCACCCCTGGGGCTACCAGAACTATCCGGAGGATTGGGCGCATCCTCAGGTAACCACTAGCCTAGACACCATGTCTACACTATTGATTACTACTCTAATTACTCGATATAACTAGAGCACTCAATACGAGCGGAGATCTAGTAAATATAATAAAGTAAGAACTGAAATTAAATATAATACTCAGAAAATAATAAATAAAGAACTTGAAGATTACTTGAAGACGAACCAGATGCTGCAAAAGTACAATGTTGAAGAAGATCCGACAGGTCCGGCTCCTCCTCAGCTCTCTCCTCTCCTCTCTAGATTATAACTAGATGAACTAGACAACTAGAACTAGAACTATGAACTAGATCTAGAACTAGAAGCGACTCAACTAGAGGGACCTCTACTTCTAATTGAAACCCTAGATTTTGATGTGTATGTAGACAATGAAGAAGGAGATGGAGAGGGGGGCGCCCCTGGGCCTACTTATATAGTCCGAGGTGGAGTAAGGGGCAAGGAACTGACATGTCATCGATCCGCGTCACTTTTACAACTCTCCGTTGGATCTATACGCCGAGGTTTGTGCACGATCAGATAAAACTGTTCTCGGACGGATGTGGGAACTCGTGGAGAACCTTGTGGAGTAGTCCCCAAGCTTCCTGCAGAAGAAAACGGTGAAGATCCGGCATCTAGGTGGTCAAACGAGCCTGAACCGGTCGAACCACCCTACTGTTATGTTTTTTTGGAGTATTCTGGAGGATTCCGACTAGCTGGGCCGGCGGTTTGGCCGGTTCAACCGTCCCCTGGCCGCTTGGACCACCCCTGGCCCATGAAACCAGCCCGTAGGCCTCTCCTTGCTCGCCACCAGCCCCGGCCGTATGGCCCAACAGCGGCTCCCGTGTCCCGCCTGTGTGCCTGCGCGAGCGCGCGTGTTTGGCCGGCAGCGCCGCCACATGTCGCCCATCGATTGGCCACTGCCTGCGCATGTCTCCTATGCGGAGACAGCTACGGATGCCGCTGGGCCCCACGTGTCGAGTTGTGTCTGCTGACGTCATCATTTCATGTGCTTTCTTCTTTCCTTAATATCTTTTCGTTCCGGACTCCAAATATAGCAAGTAATATATCCGTTTCGATCTGCACGACGAGACCTTTGCAATGGTGTACTCTAATTCATCATTTGAGATACTTTTATCCTGTAAAATATTAATATTCCTGCAAAACAATGGAGAACATCAAAACTCGTGGAACTCATTAGACAAACCATATAACTATGTATTGTGCTTCATTTCATGTTATATCAGGCAATAGTTGATGGTTAAAAATTGGCATTAAGGAGCGTAAACAACGGTACCTCTGCACTTGATCAAGACAAAGAAAGACAGATCGTGAATGAAACAGGGAGTGGCAGGCTCGTACCTCTGCAGTGAATCACCTTCCATGCGGTCGTCATGGCCGCGAGCGTCACGGTGAAAGCAGAGTCACACTTCGATGGTGAGGAAGGTTGTGAGATGGATGACGGACCAGAATGTGCTTCTCGTCCTAGTGCTTCACCGGATCCCTGACTGGTGCTGCGGTGCTGCCACCTCTATGCCGCGCTCATCCATGCCCAACGCGTCCGCCGCGCCGCTGTGGGAAGGCCCGAGTGAAGATGCGCCAGATCTGGGCGCTCAAGAAGATGCAGCATGGCATAGAGCCTGAGCAAGGACAGAGAAGAGACAGGGAGGCATCGCGGCCAGGTGGTGCGGCGGCGGATGGCCAAGTGCGAGGCAAGGTGGGCGGGGACTGATGGGGAGGGGCCGGAGCCTGGAGGAGAGCGCGAGCCACAAGGTGTGGTGGGCGACGTGCACTGGTGCCCCTGGCCCACATGTCGGTGCAAAAGGAAGTTATGGAGGTGTGATTACTGAGCGGCTTCATCACGGGAGTGGCAGACGGGTCCATTTGACAATTTTTGTAGTAGAGATATTGCATAAGGTTGACAATGACCTGAGCTTGGAGCCAGCTTCCGATCATTGTAGCACCTGCCTGCGTTCTTCAAAGCATCTACATTCATCCAACTTGGGGATTGCCGAATGAAGCACCAATTTTTTGGAGGACCGATGGATCAATGCGAAACAGCAGCTCCAATTGTGCCTTTCAATGCGGAAACAGCAACCTCAGCACTTGTATGTCAGTGGATGCGATCATTGATTATCTATATCTATGGCATCCTAGGAAGGACGAACACATGAACTAGAGAAAGAAGAAAATCGCTCAAGAACAGGGAGCACTAGTCGATGTGCTAAAGATCCCGGATGACGCTCCCCCGCTCCCTTCCGCTCCCCCTCCCTCCCCCTCGCCGTCTGGCGGCCCCAGCTCCGCCCACCTCCCACCAAAGCACCACCGCGCTTGCATTCCAGCACCTCTGCTTCGGCTCTCTGTCCCTGCACCTCCTCGCCCCGTACAGCCATCGGGACCTGTTCCCTCCATGCCGCCGCCCGCCTCTTACCAAACCGACCACATCTAGCTGCCTGCCCGCCCAGCGGGGGCCATCCTTCCAAGAAGGACCATGCTCCACGGCGCCCTGTCGCGGGCGCACCGCGGCAGCAGACCGGAGAAGATAACGCTCATGGCGTGACGTCGGACAGGTGTTCGACAGTCGGCGTCAAAGGAGGTGGCTCGCTCTCCGTCGCAAGGAAGATATCCACGACGACGACAGAGGCGACCGCGACGGGCAGGCACCCCTCAGACGACGGCAGCCGAAGCAACGCCAGTCTAGCTGAAGGTGTGGCGCCGGCGAAGGACTACACTCACAGCAGCGAGGCAACGGATGGCAACCTCACTACATCTTCGGTTCGTCCGAGTACATGCTTTTAAAATTTCATCCTGGAAAACTTCTATTGCCTAATTGTTAGGCCCCTGGCCACTAGTATCCCACTGGTCCCTCTCTGGGTCTCCCAGACAAATGGGACCTCCCATTCTTCTCCTAATTTCGTGGCTAGCGCCTTAGAATTCCATTTCTGCTCCAATCTCGAGTTCTTCACGGTCCAATCCCAATATCTTCTCGTCCTTTGTTGCTAATGACGTCGTCAAGCTTCACCTCCTCAGGATCGGCATCTTCGCCATGGATGGCATCATTTTTCAGATCCATCCTGACCTCAAGCGGGCCATTAGTGACGTCGTCAAGCTTCACCTACTCTGACGGGTGATTGTGACCGGCGTGCTTACTCATCCCTACTCAAAGCTCCCTCCGTTCAATCTGGCTGCCACCACGACACCACAGTTCACGGTAATCGGGCACGTAATATCGTCGTCGCCGAAAACTCTGCCCGACCGGCACTTGTTCATCTGCATGCAGCTGATCGGCACAAGGAACGCTTCCTTTCGACCAAAGGTAACAAGACTACGGGGAAATGCTATCGGTGCCTTGCCACAGATCACCTTGTGAAGGAATGCCGTGACCCTATAAAATGCTCCTCCTACCTCCGTTCGGGACATCGATCCTTTCAGTGTAAAACTTCCAATATGGTCACCATGTCCACCATGTCCCGCAACGCCATGATCGAGGCCGCTGCAAGCCTCATCCATGATCACTTCTCCCTCCCCAACGCCAACCACGTCGTCCCCTCCATCGACCTGCCTGCTCCTCCACCCTCTCTCGGGGGCGGACTGGGTGCTCCCGCTCGTCGTGCCGTGGTGGAGGCACACTTGTGCAATGGGGAGTACTGGAACTCCCTTGGCATGGCCTATGTCTACCTCGACCATGTGATGCCCGACCTGCTTGCCTTCGTCCGCCACGCCATGGAGCAGGTGGGGGGACTCTGACATTTCGTCTCTCCGCCTCTGGCCGCGGTGTCGGTGTCATGACCTTCCACACCCAGGAGCAGTGTTTAAAAAAGCGGACGCTTAGGCCGCTTGAGCGCCGCCTAGGCACTGAGCGCTGGGCCAGCGCGTCGCTTTCAGCTGAGCGACACAATTAAACGGGCAAACGCTTAGGCGGTGAAAAGCGTGGCTGAGTGGCGCGTTTTCCGCTCTGCCGCTTTTTTTGCATGGGCCAGCAAAAAAATCACGGTGGCCCAGCCTGTCTTCCCCGCCCGCCTGGACAAAACCAGTGCTCCTGCTGGCTGCCCTAGCGTGTGTTGCCCTCTCCCGCTGCCAAAAATTGAGCGCCGCCACCGTCCTGGTCTCACGCGATTCTGACCGGCGACCGGCGACCGGCGTTCATTCTTTCCCCTCCCTCTCCGTCGGATGCTGCAGGGGAGGCACACGTAGCTGCTGCAGGGGAGGCACACCAAGCCCCTTGCTGGGGAGCTGCTACGGCTCGGCAGCAGCGGCAGCAAGATCTTCCTGGTGGGCCTTGTCTCCCTCAGAACTCGTAGCTGCTAGTTGCTCCTATTTTTCCTTTGCTTAAATTTCCCCTGTTCTGTGGTTGCTAAATTTTCCCTCGTAGCTACTACTTGCTCCTGTTTTTCCTTTGCTCACATAATAAAGTAGCTATATCTTCATGCCTTTTATGAAACATGGAGCAGATTTACTGATTTAGAATCTCTTCATGAAACTGTTACTCTGAACTAATATTTACCTATGTGGATCCTTTGCAGCCATTTCATCTTTGAGCACGTGTGGTTGTTGCTAAACTATATATATAAATATATTATTTAGCTCCGCTTTTTGGAAAACGCCTAGAAACGCCTAGGCGCCACCTAGTCCGCCTAGGCGCTGAGCGAAGCTGCTCCGCTCGCTTTTGTCTACCGCTTTTTAAAACATTGCCCAGCAGGCCCACGATCACGCGATCGCCATGTCGCCGGTCACCCACGAAGACAACTCCATCATCATCGAGCCGCATGAAGCTGTGCACAACCGCTTCTTTGGGTTCTACAGCATCTACGCGAAGATCGCGGTGGAGGACTTCCCTCTAGAGCATTGGGAGGAGGAGAGGATCCGGGAAGCCCTTAGTGCAATCAGGAACGTCTGCTGCATCGACCCGGACTGTCTGGACGGCGGAGACTACACATCCGTTCATGCGGTACTGCGCCTGGACCACGTCAACGAGATCCCAGAGAAGCTCCTCATCCGCAACCACAGTGGCCCTACATGCATTGCCAAGTCCACGTCCTCCGCATCTGGCACTCCGACGACCCCCTCACCAACTTCGATGACTTTGACTTCGGCCCCGCGCCCGTGTAGCACGTCGCTCCGGCGTACCACCCGATCAACGACCCGCCTGTGGCACTCCCAGCTAACGCTACAGGCTGGGTCCCGATGGAGGTGCTAGTGGAAAACAACAAGCCGACTCCTCCGCTGTGTCCCACCGCACCAGACGCACTACTCCCTACCCTGAATGGGAGGCCGTGGGCGCTTCGGTCACTTCCGCATCGCTGGCTGTGCTGGCTCTCCCCTGGTACGACATTAGGGGAGGACCGCGAGCCGAGGGGGGACCGAGGGTGAAGACGACGGCGACGATGGCGTGGAGGAGAAGGGCCAGCAGCTGATCGAGCTAGTGGGAGAGGTACCGAAGGATGTTACCACAGCCATGGCCACTCTGAGTGTCGTGGCTGCACAGGTCTTCTCAGCGGGCAAGACGACGGAGGCGGAGCATGAGAGGCGCACCCAGAAACGCTGTGCAAGACGCAAGCGGGTCAAGGACACCGCACGGAAGCTGTGCCACAGCCTGCGGCTCCAGGAGAAGGAGGAGGCCATCTTCGAGCTCCCTGAGGACAAGGCGGCCGGAGTCCAACATGCAAAATTTGACTTCTTTGGTGCGTCTCATCGTCTCCGTAACGTTCTCTCCAAATCCTATCTTGTTTCCGATTATCCTTACCCTTCTGATGATGGTCAATCTCTCTTTGACATTGCCGCAGCTTGTGGAGCGACTGCGGATGAGATCGAGGACGCCAAGGGAGAGACAGCAGGGCCGTCTACCGCCTCATGAATACCAAGAGCTTGATCGGCCGTCAGAGGAGTACGTCATGCAGCATCTGGGAGGTGGGCTCCAATTTTGGCTTCACCAGCAGATGCACTCCTAGAATCACCCCCCTTCAGTGTGTCAATGATTCTCCCTACCTGTAGTAGTTTGTGTGTGATCACGCCCATGAGGGACCAGCTTAGTATCTGCTCAAATAATGTAAAGTCTGTGATGACTGCTGGGATGCCCCGTCCCTGGCATGGTGTAGATAGGTGTGCCAATGGGTAGAAACATCAGGATCTGTAACTGGAATGTAAGAGGGCTTGGTGATGCAATGAAATGTGGTTCTGTGTTATCTGAATTGTTGTTTGCCTCTTCAGACATAGTGCTCCTTCAAGAGACCAAGCTTGATGACATTTCCCCCCTAAAGCTTTACTTGTTCCTCCCCCGGCGCCTCGACGCCTTCCATCACGTGCTATCAAATGGGTCTGCTGGCAGTATTCTTACTTCTTGGACTAGCTCCTCCCTCATCTCGACAATGTATCCAGCACCCCTCATACTCTAACTGTTGGCTTCTCCTCTACTTCTACCAACCAGCTTTTCAGGGTCAGCAATGTTTATGCGCCGACCTACTCTAATCTCAAACCTGCTTTCCTCGTTGAAATGTGCATCACTGCTCCTCCCGTTGGTATCCCTTGGCTGCTGTGTGGTGACTTTAATATGATCTGATATGATCATGAGAAAAAAACCCAACTTCCACATATCTGAAGCTGATGCTTTCAATGATAGCATCAATGATCTCAATTTGATTGAACTCCCCCTCCTTGACAGACTATATACCTAGACCAACAAACGGTCCAACCCCACTCTTGAACAGCTCGATCGTGCATTCATCAACCTCGAGTAGGATCATGCCTTGCCATCAACCCTGCTGTCTTCTATGACTCGCCGGACCTCTGATCATGTCCCACTCAAGATCGAGATCGCTACCACTATCCCCACCTCCAGGCTGTTCCGTTTTGAGAATTATTGGACAAAAGAGCACAACTTTCTTCCAAACTTGGTCACTGCTTGGAATCACCAGACCGAGAATAGTAATGTTGCTGCCGCTATATCCGCCAAGCTCAAACACACTAGACGGACTATCAAGGAGTGGAAAAGAAAATGCCCCAACCTGGGACAACAAGAAATTGACTGCAAAATTGTCATCGACCTTATGGACCCTGTAGAAGAACAACGAACTCTGACTGCGACAGAAGCTACTATTAGGGACCTGATTGTGAAGATCTTGAGTAGGGTGACTGTGGGGTATAGACCCCATATACCCTTACGGCTAGACTTTGGGCTGCTCGATCAAGACGGCCCAGACCAGAAGATGAAGGCTGGTCCATCATCATCCTGATTGGTGGGTCGGACGACAAGATAGAGCCCGTGGTCCACTACCGACCAGGTTGGTGGGCCGCACGGTTGCTGAACGCTGCTTGGCACGCAAGGAGTCTTAGTCAGTTAGATCTAGTCATGTACTCCAAGGATACGGCTCAATGTAACCGACCATAGGGAAACCCTAGATATGTAACCTTTCCCCCTTACTATATAAGGCGGGCAAGGACCCCCTAGAAGACATCGAATCTCACGCATCATTATACTCTGGTACTCATCAATACAGCAGCAGAGATGCAGGACGTAGGGTATTACGCTTTCGAGCGGCCTGAACCTGGATAAACCCCGGTTATCCTGTGTGTTCGTCTTGTGTCTCAACATCTAGATCATAGGTCTTAGCGCGTCCTCACCGCAATCTACTACCTCGTGGTATCTCGTGGTAGACTGCAACCGAGGTTTCATCGACAGTGACTCAGGCAAAACTTACTCTCTAGAAACAGTGAAGCAAAATCAGAACGGCCATAGAGGGGCATGAGAACACCAGGTTTTCACGCCAACGCTAACCAGCGCCTTCATAAAAACAAAATCCACCTTATTGAGCATGATAGCATGGAAGTATACAATCATGATAGCAAAGCTTCTCTCATCCACGGCTTCTACAAAAACCTGCTCGATACTTCTATCCACACCGACTGGGCTTTCCACCTACGTGACCTTTATCTAGAAGGGAGCATCGATCTTTAACTGCTAGACCAAGAATTTGACATTCAAGAGATTCATACATCATACCTTTGTATGCATATCAACGTGAGCCCTGGACCCGATGGTTTTCACCCCCTCTTTTTCAAGGCCATTTGGAATACTATCTCAGGTGACATCCAAAACCTCTTGGACACTTTTCATGACAACAATGCCTGACTTGTAGTGGCTAAATAGCTCGTACTTGGTGCTTCTTCCTAAAAAAGTGATGCTAGACGTCCTCAAGACTTTACACCAATCGCCCTCCAAAACACAGTTGTTAAAGGCATCTCTAAAGTCCTCACTAATAGGCTGCAAGCCAATATTCCATCCTGGATCTCTGTTGACCAATCTGGTTTTGTCCTTGGGAGGAACATTGCTGACAACTTTGCCTATGTTGCAGACCTTCTGAGATGCTGCCATCAAAGGCGCATTCCCACCATTGTTCTTAAGCTTGATTTTCATAAAGCTTTCGATAGTGTCTCATGGGACAGCCTCGATCGCATCCTTGAGTGCAGAGGTTTGACTCTGAAATAGAGAGATTGGATGTCGATCGTTCTCCACACCGGCAAAACAGCTGTTCTCTTGAATGGGCTCCCCGGCAAATGGATCAATTGTCGCAGTGTTCTCCGATAGGGCGATCCATTGTCCTGTTATCTTTTCATTATTGTTGCCGACGTCCTTCGTCTCCTTCTCCATCGCCACCGCCTTGGCACCCCTGGTTCACCCTCTAGTGCCCGATCTTCCCTGGCCCGTCCTTCAATATGCCGACGACACCTTGATCTTCATCAAATGTAATGCTGAATCTGTCAATGCTACAAAGGATATCCTCCGCCTCTTTGAAAAAGCCACCAGCCTGTTGATCAACTGTCACAAGACTACCTTCATCCCCATTGTCACAAGACTACCTTCATCCCCATTGCTGTGGACGATGATCTTGCTCACCAACTTGCTGCCGACTTCGGTACTACTGTCTCCTACTCCCTGCCCCTCCACTTCATGTCTACCATCTCCATTTCAAAAACCGTCATCAAAGCTATCGATCACCGGCGTTGGGCCTTCTTCTGGACTGGTGAAGACAGCTGCCATGGGTCTAAATGCCTTGTTGCCTGGGAAAACGTCCAAGCTCCCAAAACCAAAGGTGGATTGGGTGTGAAAGATCTCGAGCTCCAAAACAAGTGCTTGCTCATGAAGTTCATTGACAAAATCTTCTCCGCCAAAATGTGGGCTGGAAAACTTGACTTCTTAGCGAGGTCTCCCCCCTAGACTCATCCATCCCTATCTCTCAAAGCTATCTTTGAAAAATTATCAATGATGAAATGAACTCTTACCGCTCCCTCACTTATGCCATCCTTGGCAACGGCGCTGCCACCTCGTTTTGGTACGACCACTGGCTCCCCAGTGGCCCCCTCTCATCTAATCATACTGCTTGTTCTCCCACACTACCGTGCCTCATATATCGGTGCAAAAAGTTTTCTTAGATGGTTTTGATTTGCGCTTGAGACCAAAACTGACCAATGCCGCAAGCAATGAGCTGCGCAGCCTCCTTTCTCGTCTGCATGTTATGACCTTAAACGACGCCGATGACACAAGATTGTTGACGACGACAGGCAAACCATACACCACCCGTGATGCCTATGCTGCACTGGACACCTCTGGGGATGCGTCTAATCCTCATGGGCTATGGATCTGAAGCTCTCGCCTCCCCAACAAAGTGAAGATCTTCGCCTGGTTATTCTTGAAGAGAAGGCTAAGCACCAAAGACAACTTGCACCAGAAACATGTTGTGGACGACACAGTGTGCCAACGGTGCATGCACCACGTGGAGGATCAATACCACGTGTTCTTCGGCTGTCCCCGCAGCAGCGACCTCTGGGAGATGATTCATCTCTAGCACATCTCTACACTCAGCCATGAAGAACTATGCGATCCCTACATCCCTGCAGGGCTGGACAAGAAACTCTGGCCTTTTGTCTTCCTGATAATCCTATGGTGAATTTGGGATGCCAGGAATGGCGCCGTGTTCCGTGGTGAAGATTTCTTGCCTAGAACCGTGCTGCGTCGGGTCTGCGACGACTTTGTTCTTTGGCAGAAACGCCTACCATCCCATTCTGTAGGCAGCCTCGATGGCTGGAGGCTTTTTATTCTTCAATGTATCCCAAATGCTGTAACACCTGCCGGGTAACACTGGCGGGAAAACTTGTTCCGTTTTTTGAAATGAGAAGGTGGGGAAACTCTCCCCCCCGGTTTACTTTAAAAAAAATATATCTATGGCATCCTGTAGATAGGGCTCAGCACAACGATCATCCGGATAAGACCATCTATAAATTGACGCCAGATGGCAAATATTGGGATAAGTCGGGCATACAAGATGCTCCACACAGGATCGATAATTCCGTGGACATGATCTCATCTGGAAAACATGGGCTCCTCCGCTCATCAAGATCTTCCTCTGGCTTGCAGGCATCATCACCGATGGAGGCGGCGGAAAGGCGGTGGGATCAGCAGCGGGCGTCATAACCGGTGGAGGTGGCGGCGATTGAGTCAGGGGAACGGTGGTGTGGGAGGGGATCAACGACATGGCTAGGCTCCCAAAACTAATCGAGAGGTAAATTAACATGGAGAGGCCATTCAGATTAATAAGTCGAAGCAATGCGGTTGCATATATCACCTGTATCATCTATTTCTTTTTGAGACAACAAGGATGAAAGGAAATTCTAGGGTGCTAGAACTTTAGCTTCAACTTATATTCCACAATTAAACCACAAATTGAAGTCCAACGTTCCGGAGTGATCCTCTTCGGGCATTAATTATTATATCCTGTGTCATGGTTACCGTTGGGTCCTCTACTCAGCGTGTCCAAGCCCCTGCGCCAATGACGATGCCATTGGTGCGTGCACACTTGGAGGACATACCTCTTCCGCTCTTGGAGTATTCCGATTCCTCGGATGCTTTGCATTCCTTGATGGTAATAACCCCCAACAGATCTTATTTGCGGCATGTTGAATTCCTATCTACAATGATCAAAACAGTTTAGTTTACCTCCCAAGCCTTACCAACGGGTACAAGAGAGAGACAGAGTAACAAGTTTTTAAGGCATTATTGGGATTTCGTGGGGAAAAAAAATCTCACTTCCACTTATGTGGAGATGGTGCGGTTCGCTTGGCTTGAAGAACTGGTCATGGTATCAATTGTCAATTTAAGTCCTTAATCACCTTGGCTCTGTACAGTTCGTTCTCTCATGTTGGAACAGTTTTGTGTGCCTCAAAATCAAACACGGAAGCTTAGGAGCTAAGCTAGCTGGTGGGCCAGGGTTACTAAACAAGCTCTGTAGTGTCTGTTTGCAATGCAGCAATTTCACTGGAATCACTAGGGGTGCACCGACAGGATATGCCGGGTGGGCCACCACATACCCTAGGGTTCAGCTGTTACAGACATAGAATAGGAATTTTCGAAGTTAAAAAAAGGGAATGCGATCTCTGCTTGTTCGGTCCCGTCGATTTGGCTTACACGATGTATTGTGTGGCCTCATCTCGATTCTCAAATCACGGAGGGTCGGAGGGAGTCCAGCCATATAAGGCGAGGAGCGACGATCCGGCGACAGGCAATCTGCTCCAGCTCTGAAAGGGCGCAACGCGGCGACCGCGAGCCTGAGACGAGCGAAGCACTGAACTGCCAAAGCACCGAACTTATTTTGGGACGGAGAAAATAGCTATATAACCAGAGAGATCAGCTAGCTAGCTGAGAACGTAGACCAGTACATATAGTATAGTAGCACAATAATGGCTGGCGGATGACATGCCGGTAATTACTCGTACACATGTCCGTCCCAGCCGAGAGCGAGAGAGACCATGCACATAAGGGCAGGAGCTAGAAGACGCAGCAGGTATTTATTCCATTATTACAAGCCAGCTCGATCGCGGCAACCGTGCGAGGGTGATGACAGATGAGCAGACGACGACAACGACGACGACACATGACACCAAACAAACTAGATTAAAGCAGCAAGAAGCTGGCCTGGTGCCTTGGCTAGCCTAGCCGTAGCCGCAGCTAGCCGACCGAGGGTATCCCGATGACAAGGTTGTTGTAGTCCATGTAGACGAGGACTCGCGCCGGGTTGAAGCCCGGGCCACCGCTGATCGGCGACCCCAGCGGGACCACCAGGACGGACACGTCCGGCCTGTCAAGGGCGATCCTCGCCACCGCCTCCATCACCGGCTTGCCCACCACCTCCAGCACGTATGTTCGATAAGAACTCATTCCGAGACCGTTTTTTTTTATGTAATAGGAGGGGTGAAACCCCTACTGGACTTTTATTGAAACATGCGAAAATAAAATGACAAGGAGGAAACCGCAGCTGAGCCTCAAGAAACAAAAAACTGATAAAGAAAATATTAAAAATTACATGTGAGATTGTAGCCATAAATCTAACTTTGGTGTAACAATAGGCTTTGCTCTGAGCCTAACTAGAGCAAACTACTTCTTGAATACCTCCTTGCAGCGAGGGACAGAGTGAGGGGTATGTCCGAGACCGTTACTTTTTTCGCTGCAAACCAAACACACTACAAGTGTAGTTTTTGGTCCTGTCTTTCCTAAGTTGTTGCGCTAGGCCGTCCATAGGAAAAAAAAATTGCATTCGATCCATTAGGCTTTCATACTATGACACCGTCTCGGTGATCGATGTAGGAATGCAAATACCATCTATTAGGAGAGCGAGCCCTAAATCCTGATTGTTTAGCTACCCACCCTCAGCTGATTGTTGAGCCCGGTCTAGGTCCGTACGCCACGTAGAGATCATCGGGCGGTGGGATGCAACAGCACCACCACATAGATTTGTTTTGGGAGGCACTAGCGCCCGGGCTTCTGGTGACCGCAGTGCCTCTGGGCGTAGGACCTAGTCCTAGCGAACAATGTTTTAAAAAGCGGTAGACAAAAGCAAGCGGAGCAGCTTCGCTTAGCACCTAGGCGGACTAGGTGGCGCCTAGACGTTTCTAGGTGTTTTCCAAAAAACGGAGCTAAATAATATATTTTTATATATAGTTTAGCAACAACTACACTTGCTCAAAGATGAAATGGCTACAAAGGATCCACATAAGTAAATATTAGTTCAGAGTAACAGTTTCATGAAGAGATTCTAAATCAGTAAATCTGCTCCATGTTTCATAAAAGGCACGAAGATATAGCTACTTTATTATGTGAGCAAAGAAAAAACAGGAGCAAGTAGCAGCTACGAGGGGAAATTTAGCAACCACAGAATAGGGGAAATTTAAGCAAAGGAAAAACAGGAGCAAGTAGCAGCTACGAGTTCTGAGGGAGACAAAGCCCACCAGGAAGATCTTGCTGCCGCTGCTGCCGAGCCGTAGCAGCTCCCTAGCAAGGGGCTTGGTGTGCCTCCCCTGCAGCAGCTACGTGTGCCTCCCCTGCAGCAGCCGACGGAGAGGGAGGGGAAAGAATGAACGCCGGCCGCCGGTCGCCGGCCAGAATCGCGTGAGAGCAGGATGGCGGCGGCGCTCAATTTTTGGCAGCGGGAGAGGGCAACACACGCTAGGG